>JAPYZB010000286.1:0-23857 GCA_030522745.1 Eupelmus kiefferi | reverse complement strand
AGTGCCGCCGCGCCGTACGGAAGGACAGAGATGTATGGAGATTCGGGGGAGTAAAGTAAAAGAGATGCGTAAAAGTGGGCGAGTAGCGAGCGTGGAGCGACGGATATAGAGAGCTGGCGAGAAGTAGGGAAAAGAATGCGAGTAGGGAAGTTGGGGCATTATGCGGGGGAGGATGCACGTGCGGAACAGGTAGGAGAAGGAGAGAAGGGATAAGCAGTGAGAGAGAGAGGCGACGGCAAAGCTCGCGGAGAAGCCAGAGACCGCAAGAGTAAGTACAGCGGAAAGGGAGCAACATATAGCGCAGCGAGCGCCGTGCCGCGCGCGCGCGCGCAGGGTCAAAGATATTAAGCTAAACGTTAAAGAAAGAAGCGAGCCGGAAGCTCAAATCCGGCCCCCGAGCTTTGCCGAACGTAAATACTAGCCCTGCGGCTAGCCTTCCACTCTAGCGCACTCCTCGACAAAATTTCTTCTTTCTGCGAGTGAAACTTCTCACTCTCTCTCTCTCTCTCTCTCTCGGCCTTCCACGCACATTCCCACACAGCAAGCATCCCCCAAAGAGACAGAGAGCGAGCTCAGCCGCAGGTGGGGGATGTGCTTTCTCACTTTCTCCTCCCTTCGCAGCGGCTACATGCAGCCTTCCTCCTCTGGCTGGCTGCACACGGGTCGCGCGCGCAACGCAACCCGACAGAGGAGAGGGGAACGCCCCAGCAGCAGCAGCAGCAGCAGCAGCAGCAGCGGCGGCGCGCATCATGCACTCGCGCTCGAGAATTCCTCTCTTCTCGCGCGCGGCGCTGTATCAGTCGCGGCAAGTGTCGCACGGCAGGAGGACGCCCCCGCGTCTCTGGCCCTCCGCTATATACACACAAGCGCGCTCTCTTGGTCCTCCCCCCCCCCCCTTCCGTGCGGTTCTCTATCCTTTGTGTCTGACCGTAGCCGGACTCGTACTACTTGAGCAAACGCGCCGATCGTTTTGTTCCGGCTTGGTTTTCTCGCGAGTTGAGTGCGCGGAAAAATAAATCGAGTGATTTTTCTTTATTTGATTGGTATATTATATTTAGGGAGAGAGAGAAGTAAGATTTAAGGGATATAGGTATGCGGAGGAGGGAGGCGAGGAGCAGCATAGGCCGGCGGCGATGACCCCGCCTGGCGCAGTGATGCGCTAGCGGCGCCGGAGACAGCAATGAGCAACCGACCGGACGGCCGCCCGGCTTCGAGTCGCCGGCGCTCGGTGAGTGATTGCACGCGCGAGTCCCTCTCTCTCTATATATATTCGGCTGCCTGCGCACTTGCGGCCACTCGACGACGACGACGACGACGACGTCGTGACGCTGCAGCAGTCGCGGCTCGCTAAGCGTGATAGAGGGACTGGAACACTACTGCCGGCGAGGATGACATGTGCTCCGAGGAGAGCTTTTTCTGCTAGATGCTTTTTTGTTGATAGATGGAGCTTTGGGGATTCAATGGATTGGAGGGGGTGGTTTTACAGTTCTGCCGGTTGGGTGATAGATTAAGGACGGTATAAGTGTGTATTAACGTTTGGTAATTTGGATTGGGGGGATGGTAGTTTAAAAGTTTTCATTGTTAAATGGGTTTAGGTTAATTTTTTCGTTGATGTTAAGAAGTTGATTGTGCAACATTTTGAAAGTAGGAATTTTCATTTAGAAGTTTAGAGCTGGAGTCGGGTTTTTAAGATTTGAAGCTGTAAGGATGATTCGATTTGGCAGTAGTGTTTTTGAGGCTTCAGTCGTGTGTGCTTTGTCAGTCGTCGACGTTCCGTGAACATTGAAGATCACTTCTTTAAGCCAGGCTTAAACAAGTGCTGACGGATAGATTTCAGAGCAAAATATTATAGCGTTAAAATCGCGTTAATTATTAACGGAAATTAAAGCTACTGTGGATAAATTGACTTTGATTGCCATATTTAAGTACATCTAAACTTTTTTATACCATTTCATTTTGTTTAAAGAAATACGTAAAAATGAAACTCTAGCCTTTTATGAAACTAATATTTTCACTGAAAAACTTTAAATGCCTGATACATTCGGAGACTTTTGTGAAATATTATGTAGAAAATGTATCAAACAAATATAGCTGAAAATTTGTATGGAAAGCGACATGCAAATACTGTCTGCTTTTGGCAACCGACAACGTTTTTACGCCGAGGAAATTAATTCGCTTATTTTACACTTGAGAAAGTAAACATTTGGCAAGCTCAATATCGTATAAAATTCACCGAATATTCAAGCTGATGTTACAGCATTTGTCGTTACCCGTCAAATATTTACTTTTCGAAACATCAAATAAATTGTTTTACTTTTTGTAATTTTATTTATTCGGATTCGACATTTCGTAACTACTTTTCAAAATTTCACGTGAAATATTATAAGGAATAATTTTTATTTCTTTAAAAAACATTTTAATATCAGGAATTTTTGTACTTTAGAAAAATATTGAAAATTTATATCATTGTAAAAATGATAAATTTAGCTTCTGTATTACACATAAATCGAATAGTATAAGTAAATTAAATTGGAACATATAAGTACTATATTTCAAACTAAAATAAAAAGGAAAATTACTTAAAGCAATTTGGCTCAATTCATGGTTGCTAAAAAGCAATAATAAGAAAGAAAATTTTTCTAAAAAACGATACACATTAAATTTAAACAGACATCAGCAATTGTTTAATATACTATTATAGTACAAACATTTGTATGTCAACGGTTTTTAAAGCCATTAACCATCCGCTTATTTATGCGCACCCCCAGTTACATGTTAACATACACTTTGTTGCTAATTACATTAACATACATTATCATTAGCGATTGCTTGAAGTAATTCGCTTAATTATTCAAGAGCATGCAGCTTGTTCATAAATTATTTAAACGCTTTAACAAACCATTTGTTTCCAAACTTCTAAAATATACGGAGCAGCGCTAAAAAATTTATGCGGAAGCGATTCGAATGATCCCGGTGAACTGAAGTATTATTAATCTTCCACGGAGGAATGGAAGCTTTGCTCTAGGTTTCTGTATTCTCGGAACGTTTTATGACTTGCGTACACATCTCGCGGAATACTGCATTAGCTGTTTCGTAATCAGCACCTTTCTCCTATTCTATCATCCGACTGCATAAAATGCTAATTATCTGCTTCGTCTTACCCCTTTATTATCGTGGAAATGATAATTTGGCGCACTTAAGGAGATATATTGAAATGAATTATGCTATGATAAATTAAGACATGGATCCTTACGCAATTATCAGCTGGAAAAAGTAGACACGGCAAAGTTTCTCATTCAAATTACGAAATAGGGTTGTTTTTCGAGGAAAAAAAACGTCTTACAGGCTATCTCATTCTCACTGTAATGGAAGTTTTATAGGTTTAATATAAATATGAAATTCAAATGGATTTTTTATCGTAGCTGTGATCATCACTCTTTGCTATTTTGCACGTAAAAGAGTTGTCGAAGATGAGAAAAATTTTTCAATGTATTTTCAATGTATGAAGATGCTATCATTCTATTTCGTTTAAAAATATACAGAAATAATTTTTCTTTATTGCTATTCCTATCTTATAATATCCATATTCTTGAAGAGGAACTATAAAATGTAAACACTTTATATCGATTCAAATCAATATTTTAGATATACTTTTTTAAATCATATTTCAAGTACCTCATAAAAATGTCACATTTACAATTACTAAATCGAAGATCTGAAATGACAGACAGTATATTCTCAAAGTTTGTTTCTAAACCAACACATAATCGATAATAAAACAAAAATAAGTTCTTGATCGCTATATTGTTTTTACACTATTATCACTTCTTTATTAATTTTTATATATCGGGAAAAATTGTTTGGAACTTGTCATAACCCAAATAAAAGTTTTAATTACAAGAGAACATTTAGATTGGTAAAAATATAACCAGTTGAAAATTAATCCTAAAGTTTTAATGTGGACTACATAAAATATAAAAAGGCATATTTATTGATAAATAAAATGGTACTTTATATTTACAAAAATAAATTACTACCAATCAGAGTTGCAACAAATTTTTCAATATTTACCTGAATGATTTATATTTATTTTAATAGCATCAATTAAAATAAATTTGATAATTTGTAGGTATGTCATTTATTGTTTAATAAATATTACCTTTTAATAAATAAAAGTTAATGAATTACAAATTTATACCAGTAAACATTTTTTTGACACTTTGTTTTTATCAGCCTCATTCAATAAATATCGTATTTATTGATTATTCAAAAGAAAAAAAAATTGTTAAAAGAAGATTAAATTTATTAATCAAAATATTTAAATTATCAAACATAAAATTATACTTAAACTAAATACTGGCATAAATACTACAAATATTAAATAAAACAACAAGCAATCGTTTGCAAAACTCGCAAGTTATGATTCCGTTAAAATTAATCGATGAATATTTAAGAAGATATAAACTGATAAAAATGAATAAATTCAAATATAATTGATATTATAGCTTGAAAGCGAACTGCATAAAAAGGCATTTTAATGAATAGAAGATAAATAAACATTAGCGAGGTATTTATTAATATCGAAGGTAAAATGGCGTATAGTGCACCGTTCTTAGGCAACCACATCTTTGTGGCTACTAATAGCGTTATGGCGGTTAGCTATAGGCCCATTTACTAGGTCCTTAGCTTTCAGTGAAATAGGATGATTATAAAGGGTAGAATGCTAATTATGGGTTCAGCATTTATTTACCTCAGTTGCTTCAATAAAATCCTCTCGGAGCTCTTGAAAGCTTTATATTTACTAAGTAAAAAATCTTTGCAAAATTTATCGAAAAACGTCAAGGCGAAGACGTTAAACAGCTTCACCCGCCGGCTGAACTTATATTAATATCTTAAAAGAAGAAAAACGCGACTTATACCACCCTCATTATCGCGCAGAAAAATTAGCTCTTTTCCACCTCGAAATTAAAATGAACCGCTTAGACGCAACCAATCCAATTGCGAATTACATCCATTCGTCGCGGACTTGGCATAATCATACTTATCCCGCCTCATCATCATCTCCAACAATCAAAATAACAATCCTCAATGGATTCGCGCACTACTGTCATTGCCATTGCCAAAAACAATTCTAATACCCCCTTCCCCCGTTGATGAACTTGCATATATATAATATACAGCAGTCCACTCGAATCGCGCTTAATCTCTTTGCGCGCGTTAATGCACTCGGCTATACCGGCAGCTCCCAGCATCCTCCTCCTGCTCTTCTCTCCCTCTCTGCGAATGTGTAGCTGGCTAAGGACGCACTTTCGACGCCGCAGTTGCCACCACTCCTCTGGCTTTCCGCGCTGCGGGTGCGGGCCTGGGGTCGCTGTATAGACGAGCTCCCAGCGCGTTAACATTGCCGCATCAACTGCTCACTACTAGCTTTTCCATATATACATACATATACACACACACACACACATATATATATATATATATATTTGTGAGGAGTAAAAGAGGAACCATTTCGTGGCCGAAAATTCGGAATTGCTAAAACTTTGGATTGGCAAGTTGGCGCTATTTCATCGATCCCCAGTCTAGTCGCCTTTATTTTTCGAGCGCTTTTAACTCACGCTGATCGGGCTGATGTCGAATGAGAAAGTTGGACTTGTTAACGATATTGACGGGAGAGCTTTTTTTTCGGTTGCGGGGAGCGTTTGGTTTATTTGGCGGTTTTCATTTCTGGAGAGGAACGAAGAAAGTTGGCTGGCTAATTTTAGTTTAGACCCGCTGTGGTTGATTTCTTTTTTGCGATAATTCCAGCTGGAAACTTTGAGAAATGCTTTAAGCCCCGCTAATGACGTGAAAATTTCAGAAATATGCTTAGTTAAAGCGTTTCTAATGGCGCGATTAGGACTGCCATAATAGCGGTTAAAAAGTTCCAAGGCAGTTAAATTGAGGCGATGTTTTGGGAAGTTGCTGGCTTGCGAGAGTTTAAAAATTGACAAACCATTTGTACTTTTTAATTTTTTACTAAACATTTTTAAAAGGCATTTTTATATGTAATTAGTAAATTTATGAATCTTTAAAAATCTTTTTTCTTCCACATATTTCAAATAAAATGATGCATTTTTATCTGGTAATGTACGTTGGATCTTTTTGCAACCCATTTTACAGGAAAAAATACATTATATGAATTTAACGTAAAACTGAATTACTGGCAAAATATTCTGTCGCATTTTCTCTAGGTTTATTATTTAATTATATATTCACAACACATTCCTTTGTACTTCAAGTCACCACACACTCGGAATACTTCATTCTATGTCATTTTTGAAAATTCAAATTCCCGTTTAATCACATTGTAATTATTTTCCTTTAATTATCCAGAAAAAGCAGCAGTGCACTCTGACCAAAAAGCAAAGCCAAACAAACCTCAAATAAAAAACAGCATTTAAAATTAATTGAGTCAATTAACCCGCAATTACCAGTCTGCAAGCTCCGAGCTCCAGAAAAACGTCGAACAAGCCGAAAGAAGTAAAAATTGCCCGGCCACGCCAAGCCCCGCAGTTTTTCCTAGCCGCGAAAGTGAGCAGCACTCAAATGATTGTTAAAATTAATGCAAAAACTCTAGCTCGGCAAACATCCATAAATTCTAAAATTTCCCGGCGAAGAGCCGGAACGCTATGCCTTTGCCGCGCGCGAAACTATGCGGCCGCACTCGCGCATAAATGTTTCATAAGGCGTTGTTATCGCGCGCCAGCTCGCATCCCGACTTTTCCCCCATCGGGGGACGGGGGCGCAGCTCTCACCGCGATATGTATATTAGCCGAGCGATACACGCGCGAGTGCCCGATGATTCCGAAGAGCTAATCGATTTGTCGCGACGGGGCCAAAGAGCGGGCTTGCGGAGGAGGCTTTTTTGCCGCCTGGCTGCATCATTTTAATTGCCGATATTTCTTTAGTCCCTCTTTCACTCGACGGCGGCTGTCTCGTGTTTACTGATTCGTAGCTGGAAACTCTGTGCATGTGTGATCGAACAGCTTGCTTGCTCTTTGCGCCTCGTGTGCGCGCGCTTCGCGGCTAATTATCATTATCGGTTTGTTATTTTAGTTGCGGAGCGAGTTGCTTTAATTATGGGGAAACGATCGATTTTCAAAAATTTTCTTTTATAGTGTGGCCGCTGTTTCGAGTTTATGGTGATTATGTTGATAGTTTTGAGTTTAAACTATCGCATTAGGCGCGCCAGGCGCACCTGCGCGCGTATTTTCATGCGGTTATGATGAACAAACCTCGAATGTTAGAGTCAAACAAACTCGGCGCGATCAAATATTCGAGGGAGGCAAACGGAAGCGAATTGCTATCTGGCAACGAAGCTCGGTTATCGACATTTTATTACTGGAATCCACCAAATTTTTTAGATAAATATTTTTGTTTTGTAAAATTTTAGTGGAACCTGCGTCAATTACTTACACTTTTTAATTGAACTGTTTTAGATTCTATGTAGTATACAATTAACGTGAGTTCCACTTTACAAGCATAAATGTCATGCGTTTAATCAAAACGAAACGAAACTATATAAACGTAAAAATATAAATATCATGCATTTAATCAAAACGAAACGGAATTAAATTACTAAAAACCAAAAAAATAAAACCAAAAAATCAATCATCCAGAAATCCAAATTAAAAAGTTATCCCTCCCAACCCTTTCCAAAAAATTTCCCGCCAATTTACATTCAATTCTCACGGCCAGGCCCTTCAACCCCGCTCGCTTAAAAATCACGACGCGCTCGCCAAATAATTAGCCGACGCGCCTAACAAGCCCTTCACTCTCTCCCCTCAAAAGAAAAAAAAAAAAAAAAAAAAAAACAAAAAAAAAATGAACCCAGCCCGAAATAAGCAGGCTCTGGCTCGAAAAAATTGTACGAGGGAGAGAGGGCAATTAGTCGGCATTGTTTGCGCTTACGAGGCCGGGTATAATGCGGCAAGGGCGGAAACACGAGTTTGCTCGCGGCTCGCGCGGCTATAACGCGGAGAGAGTGAGAAAGGGAGTTTATCGCCAAGTTCGAGGTGCTGGGGGGCAAACTTATCGCGCGCGGACAGGACGCAAAGCCCTAGAATTTCCGCAACGAATCTGGGTGTATTAGTCGCGGTCTCGGCGGCGCGCTGCTCCCTTATGGACGCGGCAATAATCGCGGCGAGCAGTACAGAGCTAATATCGTAAGACGCTGGGGCTGAAACTTTGCGAGAAACCAGCTGGCTTTTGGAATTGTGGGAGTTGTTGTATGAATGCTGGCTGTGGCTGCGTGCGGCTGCCTTCTGGATGAACTTACTTTTTTATCTTGGATTTTCTCAGCGCCGGGAGAGAAATGCGTCTGTCGCGTCTTTTGTTTGTATGTAAATTTAATTTGTTGATTCTCGATGGATTTTAAAGTGACGCGCGCAACTTCAGAAGAGAAACTAGCAGAACTAAGCTTGCAATTTGCTCAACTTCAAATCCAAAGGCCCCGAACTGAAGCCAGCGCCTCGAACGAGCTTTTGAAAATCCGCATCTCGCGTCGAGATCAAAACCGAGCGGACGCAGAAAACTATACCTAATTCGAAGAACTCGGAACTAGGTAAATTGACGCGCTCCAATCACCAAAAATCCCGTTGCCGCTCCGATTAGCGACTCGGGATCGATGCGCGCGCGCGCGCGTCGCAATTGCATCGGGCCACGCTCGATAACGCAAAGCCACAGATGCCCGCGCGAAAAGCTTATTTGATCACGGCTCTCGCGGTACGAAATGCGCGAGCCAACTTTCATGCGTCGGATACACACTTACGCGCAGTGCGCGGCTCTCTGAACTTAACGTAATTGCCGTCAGGCTGAGTTCGATTGCCTCGCGACCTGGATTCGTTTTTTTTTTCGCTACTTTTGTTTGAGCGGCCGATTTCTGGCTGCCTGATCTTGACAAGTGGTTTTTGTGTATTATTTATGGCGGTGGAATTGTGGAGAATGAAATTTTTTGAAAATGGAAAAAGACGAGATTATTGACAAGGTGGTTCTGGGAAAAAGTTTTTTTAAAATTCAATGAGGTCGCTGGATGGCTGGTCCTATAGGGCTTGTGAGTGCCTTGCGCCAATTTCAATTCGTTAAATTTTGCAAAACTTTCTTCTCAGAATGAAGTTGTTTATGTGTAGATATTCGTGGAAATATGCTCCAACTCAATTTAACTTCACATGTGCGTTAATAAAGAGAAGCCTGTTACTAAAAGTTTTTTACATTTGTTTGTTTAATGTACTAGTCATTAATTTATGCATTTCGTCTGCTCAGCCTTTGAATTATTACATCAGAGAAATATTTTTGAATAACTACGTTTTTGCAACTACTCAGCAGAAATTTTGGTATAAACAGATTTTGTGATTATAGGATTTGTGGAGTAAACTGAACATTCTTCATTCAAAGTTAGTGTATAATCAAACCAAAGTTTATTAATAATATTAATTGACAAACACTAAAGCATTAGCGTGAAACCGTAAATTAAAGTACAACGACCTTTATTTACCTACCTTATATTGATGCAATTAAAATCGATACATTCGGTATTCGATGAGAGTCACCCTAATTTTTATAGCCGAGCACTTTGCTGGATTCTGCGTGCAGGCTTAGCAATACAACCACATGCGATTACGAGGGATTGCACCAATGTCGAAAAGAAAGAGCTGCATTTAATACAATAAAAACAAATAGGGTTTATATTTATTGTATTTTTATTCATCAATAAAAACAAAATCCTGAGGGTATGGGTGGAGTGTAAAATTAATCTTTACACGGAAAAAAATGGTCTATTAAATATTAGTATAATATAATTATACTAATTATTAATAGAAACTTAGTAAATGTGACTATATAAACTTTACTAATTTTCTCTATTTTGTGAGTCTGTCTCGTTTTTAGAGAAAATTATAATAATATTTAATAGACTATTTTCTTTATGTAACTAATAATATATGTGTTGAAATCATCTCATTTTACAGACTTTTGTACCATTTATTTATTCTGCACTCGAAAATGATGTAGGAGAATTTATTTCTTTCCAAGTTGCTTACAGTTTGCCCTTCTTTATACTTTTGAAATTTTCTGAATAATAGCGAGTTGAATTTTACATTATCGAGTTTTATATGGCATAATAATTGAGCGTGGCTAATATATGGGTTTAAAGAAGATATTAATTACTATGAATAAATTATCTAACTTTACATAAAGTATATTACTACGTTAGTTTTTGATTTTTATCACAGCAAACGTAGACATCACGTTTGACTAAAACATAGAAAAAACGTTTTTTGTCAATAATAGCCTGAGATATATATATATATATATACATATTAATTGATTATTTTATAATAAATATTCTACTTCTCTCATTTAAATTTAAAATTTATGCAATATGTAAAATTGTATAAAAACGAAAATAATTAATTTAATATGGAATCTGATCTTTCTTATTACTTTAGTTATCATACGAAACATGAAATTTAAACCGAGACTCATAAATATTTTATTTATAATTACATTTCAACATATAAATTGTTTATAATATTCTGAGAAATTTATAACTTGACAAAATGTTGTAACACAGTTTTAATGAATATGTTTTAAAAAGCTGAATCCAGATTACTTACACTCTCATGACTTTTCGTTATTATTACTTCGTTTGTTATTATTACTATTTTGTCAGACTAAAAACCAGATTTATTTTTAAACTTAAAAATTCTTATTTTTTTGCAGAATTATGAAAAAACTGCTCACCTAAAAGTTCTATTATCTTGTTCATCTATTATCTTTTACAATTTTTTCATAAAATATATACCTTAGCGAATGTGCAGTTAGTGAGTTTCGGTTACAATCAACTTTTGCAAAAACCTTTGTTTGAAGTAACTCCACGTTCATTAACATTTATGAAAGCTGCAAAGCGTAGTTTTAAATTTGTCTTTGAAATTCTGTATTTATTCAGAAACTTCAAACGATTCAATTTTGCATTCATATACGCATATTCGAAGATTATAACTATTGATAGTTGACATCATTATAGAAGGATTATGCTGTTCCAAGAAATAGCTTGTTTAATACATAAATATAAATGTAAGGTATTAAAGGATTGGCATACTAATAAATCGTTTACATTTATTGAAAACATACGCTTATATCTGAGTTTAAATGTAAATATGTATTTTAAATTCTAATATTCAAACCATAAATTAATGTAACTAATTTTTGTTTTAAGTATATTAAAAAATAAAGAACTTCTTAAACCAAAATTAATTATGATCATTTTTGCGATGATTAATATCAATGCAAAACAATACATTTTACTGAAAGTCCGTCCAGTATATATAGTAAAACAATGTTTTTCAGTTTATAACAAAATACCCATATCACTTTCTTTTATTTGCTAAGTATACCCTACATGCACTCAATGCTCTTTTCAATATATATAATTGATACATTCATTTCTCCAGTACGTTTTATGAAATCTGCAAGCCTTTTACGATCTTTTTAAGATGCCTTTAAAATGTTTCTCCGAGGCAAAATGGAATTCTTCAGAGTTTTATGAAAGATTCGAAAACTATTTGAATTCGTACGTCTACTCGTGAGATTATGGTTTATAAAAACAGCACATGCTTTAAAGTATTATAAATTCATATCGTCAGTAAAAATTATTGTATAGTCCAAAAAGGTATACACATACATTTAATTGAGTATATAAATTTAATTAAGTAACTTATTCCTTAAAAACTCTTTTTACACAGATTCATATAAAAAAGTGTTTGCTAATAGAATTCGACGTAAGAAAGATTTGGAAACGAAAAAAATTGTAATTACATAATAAGGAATTAATATCTTTTGAACTAAATTTTTAATAATTTTTAACGTTTTCTGACACTAACATTTTTTATAATTTTAAATCTAAAATAATTTATTTTACAATATAATATCGCTTAATGTCTGATTCTAAAAGAGATGCGAAAATTCGCTTTGGATAAGATTTTATTAATATTTAATATGTAACATCAAACTTTATGTTTGTCATGATGTTATGATAATAAAACGTGTTTTTTTTTCATAGTCTGTGCGCAAAGCTCGATTTCGCACACGATCGAATAGAAAACCATATATACTGAAGCTTACTTTGTGCACGACGTATGAAAAAATACGATTTGATACATGAGTCAGAAGGCAATTTAAACCCCGCATGACCTTTTCACCTTTGCTTCGCTCGAGCTCAAACGTCCATGCAAAGCTAAAATTTCTTATTTTCGCACTAGCATCAAAACGTATATTATTCACGCACAGCACGCACACTTGTACTATCTGTACTACACATGTATTAAAGCATATATATTACTGAACAGTTTATAATTAATTTCTAAATACGTCTACCGATATTAAGTTTAGAACTTGTCACAAAATCTTGAGAAAAGAATATTTGTAGTTTTCAAAATACGTTATATTTTGCTAGCGTTTTTGATAATAGCTAACCATTATCAATGATAAGCAGTATTTCTTTCATCTTAAATTTTCATTGATGTTGATAAGAATCCAGTTAGTCGTAAGAAAAAACTTCCAAGGACGAACAAATTTTCTGCGAAATTAAAGATTAAGAGATAACATGGTTCCAATAGAAAGAGACTACAACAAGAACAATTCACAGTTCAAGAATGAAAGGCGAGCCATTGTGTTTTTCGCAGTAGATTAGTTTGTCTTATGTTTTACTCTTTTCTCTGTTATGTGTCGTATTTAAGGCTAGAGTAAGTCAAATTACAATAACATTGTAAAAATATAATATTTCGTAAAAAGAAAAACATTTAAAATATTTGTGTATTAGGAAGAGTTACTAAATGTTTAAAAATGAGCCTTTTTAGCAGAACCTGCTGATATATAATAATTAAAATTAGTTAATCGATGATTTAAAATATTGTTGTAAATTATACGTTTGTTGTAAATTAAAAAATGATGAATTTCTTTAATTTAAAAAGAAAAACTAGTAAAAATGTCTCTTTTCTCTGTTTCAACTGCACATAAAGTTTAAAAAATAATGTAAATTTCTCTATAACTAATTATTCAAACAAATGTCAAAACAGTAAATTTTCATAACATTCGTTAAATTGAACTTAACTGTTCGTTCGATGTCGATAAAAATCTAATCGATACTCTCGCAGCAGCTTACGTTAGTGCTGTGCTCTCTTGCATATTACTGCAGTGCATAATCGGGCTATCACTGCGATCCGCAGTCCAGGGGAGACAGAATGCAAATTGATCTTTGTAGGTTCATTCAGCATGAAACTCGTCATTGCCTATGTTGAAACTACGTTTTGTCAATAATTTTACTTGAACAATTTTTTTATCTTTAATTTATAACCTTGAGATTTCTAATAGATACTTTGTGTTTATTCTTTTATTTTTCTTATAAATTAGAACTTTTATATATAATAATAATTATTATTATTAAAAATTAAGCAAGTCTAGCTGTTTAGTAAAGGTGGATTACTTTGAAACCTTGATTTTTATAAAGATTAGAAGTGTTTATTTTGATTTCGTATATTGTTGATGGGAAAAGAAAAAAGAGATGGCCAAGAGAGAATTAAAAAAAAAATTCAGAAAATGTTTATATAACATATATATATATATATGCAATAATTTTTTTATAAAGATTTTACAAAAAATATTTGTCAAAGTTTTTATAAAATCCTTAAAAATGTTTGCACTTTTAGTCTATACTTTTCTAATCAATAGTTTCATCGAACTATATGATAATCAGTCTGTATAGACACAATAAAAAAACTTCCACACTAGCAGTCATCAGCTCTTCCCATAAGAAACTAAAAAAAACCACTTGACCAATAAACTATCTTTACCGGGAATTTCGAGAGAAAGCTCCTCTCTCCATAGAGCGCGCAATTCTCTGGATTTCCTTCTCTAAACTCCGTTCTCCCTCCGAAATATAAATTCATCCGTAGCCAGGTTCCCAGGGCGCGCTTCCTCCGGCTCTTTCAAAGCAAAGAATAACGCGATTACCGCGAGCGTGCGCCGGGCACGGCGCGTTAATTTGCGAGCGCCACTGGCTTGCACTCGAGCTGCTTTTCCGCATATTATGCTCACTGCTCTCTCTCTCTCTCTCTCTTTCTCTCTCTCTCTCGCCACGTCCTCGTGAAAAATGCATCGTTTACTCGCCCAGCACATACGCACGCGCGCACCTCCACTTCATCTCAATAGCTCCGTGCCCTTTTATTTTTTTACAGCACGTATAGATCGCGTCGTAGTCGTCGCTGAGATATTTCTCATGGTGATGGCAGGGTGGTTTGAAAACGCGCGAGCCTCATTGAAGTGCGAGCAATTAGCGCGCGCGCGCAGCTCTAGCTTGCGATACATGTACTTACATTTATTAAGCTGATGCGCAATTAGCGCGGCGGAGCACCGCAACGCGCGCGCCTCGAGTTTTAGCGCGCTAAGGAAGCTCGAAAACAACAGGTGAAGCCTCCCCGACGTGCAATGCAGTAGCTACCCGGCCGTCTTTCTCTCTCTCTCTCTCTCCCTGGCTGTTATGCACGTCGAGTGCGCTTTTACGAAGTAGGAAAGTAATTGTAGCTGGCCTATGCGTGGCCCGAGTGTAGCCGCTCGCGTGTAGGTGCAGTATATAAGGCTCCGCCGTTCTTTTTTCGTGGTCGAGCATGAGCTTGCAAGATTTGAATTTTAGCGCTGATTAAAAGCAGAAATATAAAAAGTATAAAGCGCCGGGGCGGGCCCTCGTGTTGTTCAATTTTTTCTTCTCTCCTTCTCCCTCTCTATCTTTCTCTTTTTCTGCCTAGCAGCTTTGTCCGCTCTTTTGTTGCCCTCCTCTTTTTTCTCCGACTTTTCCTCCTTCTTTCTCTTCCACTGCGCCTTCTTCTTCATCTTTTAATTATGAAGTAGTAAGGCGCAATTTTCATTGTTGGCATGAAACAATAAAGGAGATCGGAATCTCTTTTATTTTGTTTTCCACTCCTTCTACTTTCTTTTCGTTTGTTTTAAACGCTCGGCCCGAAAAAGACCGAGAAAGAGAGAGAGAGAGAGAGAGAGAGAGAGAGAGAGAGAGAGAGAGAGAGAGAGAAAGAGAGGAAGAAAGAGAAGAAAGGAGAAAGGTCTTTGGAAATGGCTATCTTAGATGTTTGCTTGATTGTTTGTCACTCTTCATGAAATAAAGATAAGAGATGAGTAATTTTGATCTTACTTTTACAAAGTTGTACTTCTGTCAAAAAATATAAATATGTTCATTATTTGTTGTAAATACTTGCAAAATTTGCAAACGACCATATTTTATTTTAATGAACAATCAAATTTTAATAATAGAAATCACTTGTACAAAGCAAAGCGCCATTATCTATTTGAAATTCAGTCCATAACTTAAATACGAGAAGCTCTCAAAAAGTTTTGTAGATTGTACTGTAAAGTTTTATTGAGTAAATATTTGAATTATCTAGCTAGTTTCAAAGTTTTACTTTTCGTAAACGCACGCCCGCTCTATTGATCTTTAAAGCTCAAAAACAATCTTGAAAAAGTCTTTACTATACGATATAGGTTACCCTGCATCAGCGTTTTCAATTCTATTTGCTTTGTACGTACTGCAGCAATGTTTTCGTCCCAATTTTAAATTAGGTGATTGCCCAGCAAAAACGACCTTCTGGAATTGAAGGGAGATTTTTCTTAAGAATAAATTTCCTTGAGTTTCATAGCATGTTGCATGAACATACATAAATGAAGTTTATTAAATTAAAAGCTTTCTAATTCCTGTCAATGTGTCCCTTTGTCTCAAAATTTCCCTCCTAAAAAAATGATTACTTTATTTAGAATTTAAAATTCATAATCTT
The DNA here is from genome assembly GCA_030522745.1 of Eupelmus kiefferi. Lineage (NCBI taxonomy): Eukaryota > Metazoa > Arthropoda > Insecta > Hymenoptera > Eupelmidae > Eupelmus > Eupelmus kiefferi. Next base: position 7,979 of record JAPYZB010000286.1, on the reverse strand, counting down.
AAAGCCTTACTTAAAATAGCTCTATACATGTATTTGTTTTTTAATTAACGTAAACATAACAATTTGCGTAAAATTAAAATTTACATTACAGAATGATTGTAATTAAAATCTAGCCTAGCGCATTTAACACATCAAGTATACGGTAAACTTGGCACAGCCCTCGAGCTATTGCTTTGGCACAGATCTCAATTTCTCACATCATTACCGCTATTTGGACTGTAATCTTTTAATCGCATGCGTTAAAACCCGCCCAGGCAAAATCTGTTTCTACAAACACGCGGCAAGCGTACGCGCAAGTTAGCGTCGATCTTAGAGCGCATCGCGGCAGCGCATCAGAGAAACGTAAATGTGTACTCAGTCATCTGGTTAACCTCTTAAATCCTAACAAAACTTCATTAATACTATGTAAATAGAGCGAATCACGAGCGCGCTGCCAATGTACAATGAAGTTTAAACAAACCTGACTTTTATCACGCGTATATTATCTATATAGGTGTATCTTTTATTCGACACCGCGAGACCGACCGCATCAGACGCAGTCTGAATGGCTCATGGGCGTATAGCGAAAGTGTATTGTTCTGCCTGTAGACTTCGTGCTTTGCTTCATTTGATGTCTGTATGAATACATTTTGGATTCCATGTGCAATCCTTATAACTATACGGTGCGAAGGTAAAGTTTCTTATTCATATATATTGAAGAATTAGATCATAAGGATTTGGGTGGTTAGAATGACGAATATTGTACTTAATCTTTGTCATGAGTCGAGGGAACTTTTAGTAGTATATTTTATTCCAGTGAAATTTATTCTTTCTTTTTCATGATGTAGATAAAAGTTGTTGCAATGGTTACTAAACTGAAGATTAGATGGCTACGTAAGCGTAAATCTTAAAAGTGAACTGAAAATTTTAATTCTAAAAAGAAAATATTCTTTTCTAATCTCTAAAATTCACATTTTCGAGAGTATGTGTAGTTATTATAGCGCACTAAAATATCTATATAATATATGTTCACCAACATGAAGTAAATTCAATCAATGAGTACATCAGCAGTTTACCTAGGTTAACTTTATAATAACTTTACATAATGCAAGTACCTGCGGGTGGCAAGCTGGATAGGCAATGTAGTCATTCATTTATTTTATAGGTATTGTTTACAACTTCTGTTATTTCGCTTTTGATAACATTTATCAATAAGTACTGTTTTCGAGTTGAAAAAATTTGTTTTGTTTAATTTTTGACGATCTAGTGTTTAAAAGAGAAAAAAAAAACAAAAAGCAAATGGTAAAATGAAGAAACAAAAGATATATTCGTGTTTAGTAGAGTATAGTAAAATTTTTTTTTTTCATAAGCATTGAACATATTTTGAAACCAACAGACAATAAAACTAAAAGCAATTCTAAACAAATAAAGAATGTAAAAATGTACTATTTCATGCATTTAAATTGAGTATAAAGAATACAAAATTTTATTTTGGAAGTAAGCAGTTTTTGAAACATATTGCTTAATAATTACTTTTTTTAATAACAAAAATGAAATGAAAAGATAAATTTTTGTATAAGTTGTTTAAAGTTATTAAATATTAATTTTTAACTATTAATTACTAACCTTATTTATTTTTTATGTGTGTAACTTTATTTCCAAAAATTCTATTTTGCAATAAAGCTATGTTAGTTCATAGTATGGAAAGTTAAAGGAAATATTTTTTATGCTACTTTTTATGTGATATTTTGGAACAGCACCGTCGATTCACGTAAAATACATAAAATATATGGTATACATATATAATAGCGTTATAAAACTTACCAATTTTATTTAATACATATATCGATAAAAAATCTATGCAGTAATATTTATAAATAAATCATTCATTTTTCATAAAATATTTCAAAATAAAAAAACAGATTCAATTTTTAATAAAAAGTTTTTTTGCAAAAAATAAACAGTATTAAAAATTATTCCTTTTATACGAAATTATATTACATAATTACATATTCTTTTCAAAAAGTTTACAGAACTTTAACTTTGATAATAAAGTTGTTTCTGAAAGGAAAAAGTTAAACCACAGTCTTAATTACTTGTACTTATAAAAGCTTTACATTTTTAATTAAATATCGAGTTTACAAACTGTCTTTTACTTTTTCAAAAGATTTAAATATAACTGTCTTTTCAAATTATGCTTTACCCTGAAAAATTTTAAAATATTTACGCTTTTGAGTTTTATGGTTTCGTTTTTGCAATGGGAGATCTGTGCACTATGCTAGTCATACATATGTACAGTTTTATTCTTGCTGTACTCATATTTTTAACGTGATAATATGTATAATTAGATCCCACGTCTCCTATGATATATACATGAATTAAAATTTATTACAACTACTAAAAATTTTTTATAGTTCTAGTTTAGCTGTTTTTTGTTTTTAACGAGAAAACAGAGAGTCATTCTTTGGTATGAAATTTTGAATTGTTGGAAAAATATTTGATTACAATTTGTTATTTCAATACGAACAACAATATAATGTAGTCATATTTTCGAAAAATTGAAAATTAAATGTACAAAAATGTATTCCCGCACGGTTTATAATAAGATTTATTAATTTAATATTTCCTTACGTTTTGTATTGACAATATATAAAAACATAAGGGTGAAAGTACTAATTTAACAAAATGATAATTATTGTATTCTGAAGCACTCTTAATTTTCTCTTGAGATGAGCTTCATAAAAAATTTATAAATTTCTCTGTTAGCATACAATATAACGCCATAAATGTGATACGCGTATTAAGATAAAAACATGACGGGCTGCTATCACTAGCAATTTTTAATATAAAACTCTTACTAAAAATAATAAAAACCGAAAAACTATAGACTAAAGACGGCTTAAACTGATATTGGAATTTATTTCAAATCTATTTTTATTGTTTTTTGTAACAGTAATAATAATTAAATACTAAAGAATTTAAAACTTTATTTTAATTTTAAGTGGTCATGTAATGTAGCCACAAAAAAAATTAGAAAATAATTGGTAAAAAATGTAAGTACTTGTCATTAATTATATTCGTCTTCATTATTAACTATAATCAATGCACTTTAATTGTAAAAAAATCAAATAATTAAAATAACACTTAATTGATTCTACAATATAGTTAAACATAAAAGATACCTACATTTAAAACCTTTAGAAAACAGGTATTACTACACCCATTCCGTCAGCTTTCTTTTTAATCCCAAGAATTTTCCAACACCCTTAGACTCGCACTTCTCCAAATGGCAAAAGTAAAATATAATTGAATCAAAACACTCGTTAAGAAGAACAATCTGCCAAGAAGAAAAAACAAAAGAGCCGAAACAATAAACTTCAAGAAATCACTCCTCGATGCCATCCATCTCTTCGTCTGCGGCTCGATCAACTCAAGAAATAACGAGTACAATTTTATTTCCCCATTGTTCGCGCGCGTCTAAGCGAAGCAACGATAAATGAACGCGGCAGCGCCGATGCTCTCCTCGAGCACTGCAGCTACGGGGGCCACAGCAGGCCCGCTCTTTCTAAATAGCCCCGATGATTTGTGGGTCATAATTATGGAACTTCATGAAAATAATGAGAGCCGCCTCGTAGTAATAATTGTTGCGCCGCGCGCGCGCGCGCCAATGTTTCGCCGCAGAAGAGTCAGCGTTCGCGCGAAACTTTCTCATCCCCCCTCCATCTATACCAAGAGATACGGATCCAATTTACATGGAGGGCCGGCTGAGAGATAGGGGAACGAGGCTGGAGAGGTCCGCCGGAGAGAAGGTAGGGAGGGAAAAGAAGAGGGGACGTAAAAAGTTTTGCGAACTCAATTCAGATGTACCAATTAAAAGGAGGCAATGGCAATTTAATGAGACCCCCACTTAAGCGCGTCTGCAAAGCAAAGTTGAAGCTGCCGCGCAAAACTCGGCCGTTTGTGCATCGGAATAGCAAAGGAACTTCTTTTATCGCGCTCTATCTCTCCTTCTTTTCTCTCCACCTTTCATCCCCCTTCTATATAGCCAGCCGCTTCTTCTTCTTCTTCTTTTTGTTGTCCGCCTCTCTATCTCTCAATTCGAGCGCGCTAGAAAGATCCCTTGCATTATGCACGCGCGCTCGCCTTTCCCATCGGGTATATATCTTTGATTTCACTATGCCGCTCCGCGTGCGCGCCGGCTAAAAACATCAATTAAATTTGCATCGCGAGGCTCGCTTTTATCGGAGACCGACTAGCCGCTGCGTGTACCAGGTCAAACGCGCTTGACTTTTCCGGTAGAACGGAAAAAAAGCACTTGGAAAGCGCGACGCTAGCTCTTTTTTCTTCTTCCTCCGCGAGCTTGCGGACGCGAGCGTGTGTATTGCTTCGCTCCGGCGTTAAAGCAATATTAGTTTTTCAAAGCCATTTTTGTCGGTGCGAGAGGGATTTGCTTGTTATATTGGCCCCGGCGACTGTTTATATATGAAAGAAGTTTGAAGCGCATTCGCTTACGGATGCGCGAGCTTTTTCAATTTTATAACCTGTGATTATTCATGCGCCCGTCAGCGACGAATATTGTTTAAAATTTAGCCAGACAGCCGCGTCGCTCGCTCACGCTCTGAAAATCATGAATATCAATTAGCCATAATTCGATCGGCGTGTATCAGATATGCGACCGCGATTTAATGTAAATCAAAGTAAGCATCGACGAGTGTCCTCGTCAGTGCAACCTTCAAACAACAAAATAAAAAAAGAAAGAAAAAAATTCCGCGCGCTCATCTCCCGACAATACACTTTAATCAACTGTCAATTTGGCCTGGAACGTCGTGGCCCAGGTCCGAGCGACTTTCTTCCTCGAGGCCAAGGGGATAAGAAGCACACGCTCGGTTAGAGCGGGCCGCGCTGCAAACAAAGGGCGAGTTGACCGGCGCTGCCGGGGCACGCGAGACACTCTCGGAATCTTGGCGACAAAGAAGCCGGCCGCGCGCGGCACGGGCACAAAGAGCGCATCGCGCGCGTAATGCCCCAGCAGGCGGGCGATTTTCGCGGGCGTTAGACACTGACAATAGGGACGGCTCGTTGAAATGAGTGGCTAGATAAGGGGGAGGATTGAGCGGTGTGACAGGGGGGCTATAGTATCGGTGATAATTGCTGTGTTGTTGGGTTCTCCATTGATTGTTCACTTGGGGTAGTGATGTTTTTCATGCTGGATGGATGTGTTTTGCGTTCTGGGGGCGATTAAATTTTGATGAGGATTTTTTATTTTATAGGCGATTTGCGCGAGTGCGCTGACCGCTTTTCGGTAAATTGTCGCTTCATTGAACTAATGAGTTGGAGGGGGGAGAGAGCATTAGCTATTATGGCATTGATCAATATGACATTGAAGCACTTTCAATCCTGGAATTACGTAATCATATTACCAATAACTCATTTTGGTAGGCTTAGTATAATTTATTAAAGGCTGATTTGATGCATCTATACCTAATATTTTGTAATTTTTGAAATTTTCAAATTACGTATAAAAATGTTCATGGGTAAGCAAATAAAACCTTTTGGTTATGATACTTTATAATTTAAATACCGCTATCTATTTTGAATCTTTAAATTTTTTAATATTTTTTAAAAATAATCATACATAAAATTTGGAGCTTTACTTCTACTTTACAAAATTTTTCTTTCTTAAAAATAACGGAGATAACATGGTTCTTTATTCATAAAACTCGGCTCTCACTTTACAAATATTAAAAATCACAGCGTCATTTCCTTGTAGAACTTCGTTAATCCACGATCTGTCGCGTAAAGGATAATTTATCGTGTCGTCAGCGGATTCTCAGGGCACAGCGATTACGTGGTGACACTTTGCTTATGTTTACGAAAAACGCCATAAATCATCTCGAACAAGATTTTTCTCCGGAGGGAAATGACAGAATCGTATGAATTTCAATGAAGGCTGCTAAAAAGAAAAGTAAAAGAATTATTTTAACAAAAACTCAGAAGAAAGTATTAAATCTCATTTGTTACTGTCGAGCAGCTCTCACAGTACACGAATTTGCTCGTTTCCACTGCAAATTATACTGAAACAGATGTAACGAGGAGGACAAATTGAATTTCCTAGATTATATTAATGTTTCACGAAGCTCAACATGCATACGGTCTATTCAGCAGATTCGGAAGTGTGCCTCGAACAAGTTAGAAAACCCTACTCGCGTTCATCATAGATGATCTCTCTTCCACTCTCTCTCCCTCTCTCTCTCTCTTACTCTTCTACATAGTGATCAAGTAATTTTAATAAAACTATTATTTGCTATTTTACTTACAATGAAAAAACTAAATAATTGAATTTCAGTTTTTCTCTTGAAGTAATTAAATTAAAAATTACAATTAAATAATATAATTAAAAATTATAATTTCATACTTTGTTCAAAGACCCCTCAGAACTGGACGAAATTGTATGTTTATCTACAACGTACTCTTAATTAATTTTTTGATAAAAAATGTTTGAAAATATCTAGATAATACGTAAAAAATTTTGATTTATTTCAACAGTTTATTATATTTAAAACAAATTAAAATTTGATAAAGTTATATAAAGTAGTTTAGAACATACAATTTTTCTGAAGTATAAAAAATGGACGATTTAGTTCACCATATAAAAATCTGTTTATAGAAATAAAATTAAACAATTTCAAATCTGCTAATCAATAAATTAAGTTCAAATAAATATACGTATAAATCTTTATGATATTTTATTGAACATTATTCCGCCTGTGACAAAAAAGAAATAAACAAAATTAATTGCAGATTTTAAAAATATAATTCTAAGTAAGACAAAGTGTAAGACGATTGTCTCAAATAGTTTTCGAATCATAAATTTTGGAACATTCGAAAAATGCAAACTTCATAATAAAAAATTGGTCTTAAAATATTAATAATCGTTGTACATTATGATAAATCTAATTAAGAACTACAAAATATAAAAAATCAATTAAGGAAAAAATATTGATTTAGTAATTGCACTTCTATAAACATAATTATTTAGAAAATTAAAATTTATGAAGTTCAATGTTTAAACACACACTGCATATGTAAATTTGCATATGTACTTATGGTACCTTGTTGCTACATATTCTTTAGTTTTATTTTTAATATATAAATTTGGAAGTAATCTAGGGAGTGGTTCAACATTAATTAATTTTGATGTACTGGAAATTATATTTACACTGAATGAATGTAAACAATAATCACCAAACTAAAGAGTCCATAAAATACAAAATATTCCTATGATATGAATCAGAAATTAAAATTACGTGTATGTAATTTCAATATCCTTATGAATTTGGCTTTTGTCTCTACTGATGATTTATAAATATCCAAATTGAATTTGATAACACTATTGTGTAAATATTAATTAATATAAACTTATGACATCGTTTCGGATAATTTTCACATCATTTCTTAATAACTTTTTTACACTTATTACTATAATTATTAACAGTTTTTCTTAATTAATTTTAATTTGAACTACAGAAAACAATAAGAATTATTTATTCGATTTAAAAACAAAAATGACAGTTTCACGCGAGTTAAATGAGAGGAAATTGCGGGTGTTTCATATACTGGATCATTTTCTGAAACGATTTTGTTATTTGAAGTATTGACTTTATTGTATTTGATTATTATAATTTATTAAATTCATCTTTATTTAAGTACTTTATGTTTCAATTGATTTAAAATTTCGATCATGCGCACTTACTCTTACGATTACGAGTTCGTTTAATATAATTTCGTTTGCAAGCTTATTGTAATTTACAATAATGGAATCATTGAACATTACAAAGAAATGAAAAGTTATGAAATAAATTAAAAAAAACTCAAATAATTTAAACTTTTAATTACAAATTACTATAATGAAAGTTTATTACATTTGGCTTATTTATATTTTTCAACAACGATTAATAATTAATTTTTATAATCGCCAATTCCTCTAGTATATATATATA
>JAPYZB010000285.1:0-23879 GCA_030522745.1 Eupelmus kiefferi | reverse complement strand
ATATTACAGATCATTTTTGCACATTTAAATGATCTATATTGCCCTCTAAGTCTCTAATACAGCTCACCGTTAGAAATCTTGAATTTTGACCATTTTATCTACTTACCACGGGTTTTCTAGTTAACCAGCTCATTAATTTTTATCAGGTTGGGCTTAAAATGCTCCTTGAGAGTACCACTACAGAATCAATGGATTACTTTTTCGAAAAAAAACTCAAATATAATTATTAGAGACATTATGTGCGTAGATTTCACTTTTAAATAATTTATTACAAAAATTTTGTACATAAGTGTCTGTAATAATTATTTTTTGAGTTTTTTCCAAAAAAGTAATCCATTGATTCTGTAGTGGTACTCTCAAGGAGCATTTTAAGCCAAACCTGCGATAAAAATTAATGAGCTGGTTGACCAATGTGCAAAAATGATCTGTAATATGTATATAGAAAGTACAAAAAATTTATATTAATAAAAGATATGATATACTATTTTAAATAGTAATAAATATTTTATTTTTTTTCAGTCATTTAAACTCAGAATGGCCCTCTTAAGGTAAATAATGACTTCGTTGATCTCCGCGAACTACATATTTTTATTTTTTTGCTGACATTTCGGACGTGTAATGTAACGTCTTTTTTCAAGGCTAAATAAAAAAGAGTTACAAAATATACTATGTAGGTATTTATTGTTATACTTATCAGTGTAGTGAGATGTACAGGTGCAACTTGCTCCGACATCGTTAAAGGAGAGCGCCGTTCGGTTTGAGGAATCTAAGTAGTTTTTTCTTACGCGAAGAGGATTGCGTAGCATTTTTGTAATCCATTACCCAAATTATAGATATTTAACTGAGTTTATTTTTTGCTCCCAAGTAGTTTAAGGTAAATAAAGACTCTAAATATAAAATATTTAATAGATTTTTATTTTATTTTCTTTAGGATGTCTATCTAGCCCGGCGTTTTTTGAATACCTCAAAATTTAATAATTTTTTTGTTAATGTTTTTGTATCCGTTAAAGTTATTTTTCGAAGTTGAAATTACATGGACATCTTTATTTCGGTGTCTAGTTTGTAGTATAATTTTTAAAATAACAATTTTTTTTAATTCAGTATGCTTTTTTCATTTTCCCTTAAGTTGTTCGTCTTGCCCGGGTCTCGTACGTAATAAGTAAGATGTTAACTATCTGATGAATAAGTTTTTATTTCCAAAATTTGAGATAAATAACATCTACGTATTTCCTACGTGAAAAGAGCTTACATGTAAAATCTGAATATACTAATAAATTGATGAATGTTGAGCGCCTTTAAAAAAACTCATTAATAAAGTTACTCATTAAAAAGTCATTCATATAATGAATCATCACAATTACTGAAAAAGTTAAATTTTCTGGAAAAATTCATAACATTTGACATATTATGTATCTAAGAAATAATATTAAGTTAATTATTTACAAGTAAATTAATAGTTTTCGTAACAAATGCACAAAGTTTCATACCCCCGTGTGATTACGATGCGATTTGGAATCACACGTGGATGTGAATTCAGTCACATGTTGTGAATAATATTTTATGACATTCTTATGTGTTTATTTGCACTTTTAAAAATTTCCAAAATACGTCTAGTGCTACTTTGCGCATATTATGTCAAAAAATATAATTTTACAAAATTTATAAAGTCATTATCGCTCTCTTAAGAGCTTTTTCTTTATTTCTTTTTTTACTACTCTTTTTCTTCTGATTTTTGGTAGCCTCTTTGAATAAGTGGATTCCTTCTTTTTCCTCTATTTCTCGTTGCATGTAAGCCATTCCATAGAGATTGAATCCAAGGACATCCTAAGTTACAAAATAAAAACAAAAAAAAATATATTGAAATAATTTTTTAATAAGTTGTAAATCTTATTAAATTTAAGAAAAAATAAAAGTACCCTTAAATTTGAGACTTGTTTTAAAGCAAGTGATTTTATTTCTTCAATTTGTGACAGTAGCTCTTGACTAGCTACAATTGGTCCATGATGCGCTTGAATTAAGCTTAATGTTAATTTTGCTACTATTTCTGCATGGTATTGACTTTTCAATAAATCAGGTAACATTTGAAGAATCTCACAAGCAGCAGAGTATGGAAGTACTAGCAATGCTTCATCAAAATCACTAAAAACATTTTTAAAATTATTTCATAAATTTTTGTAACAGAATTTATAATATTAATATGATCATTTAAGTTTTACCTTGCTCTGACCCTTTTTATAGTTTCTAATAAAAATTCTTCTACAGTTTTACATTTATATGATTCCATTAAAAGAGGCACAGGTGGCATGGGATTTGGTGGAACAACTGTTTCACACTCTTCTTTGTATTTTTTACAAATATCTAAACATTCTAGAATTAATTCAGCCTGTAATTAAATAAGTGAATATCTTAATTAAACTGCATAAATATGCATAAAACTACATAAAACTGCATATATATGCGGTTCAAAGTATCGAATTGTTTAAAAAATATCTTACCGCTTTCTCACTATTTACAGTTTTTCGGGTCGGTAAAATTTGATTTTTTTGTCCCTGGACTGCCGTTGTTTCACCCGTTACCAATTCATTTTCTTGTTTCTCTCTTTCTTCTTCTGCTTCATCTTCAAGAACTAAAATTTCTGAACTCTTTTCATATATTCGAACGACTTTATCCGAACCACAAGAAGCAACAAATACACCATTAGGTGATACTGCACAATTATATGCTTGCCCTGCATGGCCCTAACAATAAAATGGTTTTTTTTAGTTATAAATTATTTTTATCTTTAAAAATCACTAAGTATGAAACTTACTTTTAATGTAACAATTTTTTGAAAAATATCAGCATCCCATTCTTTAACTTTACCATCCTTACCGCATGTAAATAAATAATGAGTTTTTGGTACAAAAGCTAATGCTGTTACAGAATCATCATGTGCAAATAAGGACTTATGACAGTCACCAAAATCTAAGCCCCAAATTTTAATATTACGATCAGCAGATCCAGTAGCAATTAGTGTGGAATCACTAGAAATGTCCATACATAGCACTGGCAATTTATGACCATATAGAGTTACGAAAAACTAAAAAGAACACGTTATTATTTATTTATTTTATATAATAATATAATTATTTACACCCTAAATTTTACACTTACTTTAAATGTATCAAGGAAGAAGATTTTCACTGTTGAATCTAATAATGCAACTGCTACAAATCGATTATTTGGACTAATTCTTACACAAAGTACACTTTCTTCTAATTTTAACGTTTTATAATGAATAACAGAAAGTACTTTTGCTTTGCTTTCACTTTCAGGATCTTCAACAAGTTCAAATTGCCAAAATTTTACAGTTTTGTCTCCCCCACCACTAACAACTCCTTTCTGAAAATATGATATACAATTAAGTAATGTGTTTATGAAGTTTAAGTGACTTTAAATATCATGTTTCTTACTAAGGTGGGTAATAATGTTACACTCCACAACTCTTTTTGATGAGCAGGGATTTCTTCTAAAATATCTCCTGATGCAATATCAATAATTAACATTTTGCCATCTTTTAGTCCTACAATTAAGTGTCTATCACCAGGTACAAATGTAACACTCAGTGCATATCCACATGTAACTGTTCTTAAACATGTTAATGTTGGCCTACAATATACAATATAGATTAACATATTTGTAAAATTTGAAATTTTATCTTTCACTTAATAACAATTGATTTACCTATTCCATAATTTGACTGAATCTCCACTAACTGTAGCAAATGCTAAATTATCTGAACTAAAGCATACAGCTCTTACATCAGTACGATGACCATGAGCACTTAATGTCCTTAAAGATTGTGGTTCACTATTTTTTTCTTTAATTGATAGAGAGTGAAGCTCTATAGTATTATTATTGACTACTGTGCACACCTGAAGAAAGTTGATTTTTAATTCAATGATTATTAATAAAAAACAAATAATTCATCAATAAAAATTTCTCTCAGCAAATTAAGTTATTTAATAAAAATGTTACTTAATGTAATTAACTTTGTAAACTTACTCTAAGTTCTTCTCCTCTTCCTAAAATAAGGTCTAATGCTTTTGCTTTATTTGCAACTTTTATAACTGAAAGTCGATTAATTTGATCTCTTAAAATTGTATCTAATTCAGCTTCTTGCAACTTTTCTTTAGATTTTTCGTCACTAAAGTAAGATAATTTAATATAAACAATTTTAATTTAAATAAGCTAATGATAAAAATAAAATATACTTTAAATATTGCAAAATACTTACTTTGCTGCTTTCTTTTTCAATTTATCTAAACGCTTTGACTTTTTACTTTTTATTTCATCTTCAGCCAAAAAGTGAAATAATTCTATTGTATTGTCAATACCATGACATCCAACAATTTGACCAGAGCTATCTACATTTAATGAATTTATTCTACCTTTACCAACCCTTAAAATATTACCAATTTTTGTGCAGCGTAATGGATATTTCTAGATAGAAAAAAATAGATATTTACAGTAGTTAGTTTAGTTCAAAGTTAAAATAAAAATAAATGTAAAAATAAATATTACCATATCACTGTCATCACCATCATCCAGTATTAAATTAGGTACTTCTGTAGTTCCGTCTGGTTTTAAAGAGTCAGCAAAATAAATTTTCCAAATGTGCAATTCTTGATCATTACAACCACTAACTAAATACTGGTCATCTTTGACAAGTGTGAAACCCCAAACCTTATAACAATTAAAATATAAATTAAAATATTAAAAGAAATTTATAATAAAATTCCTTAATTGCAAAAGATGTAAAACAAAATATTAAAATGAAAAATGTACAATAAAATATTATTAATTTACCTCTGAACGATGACCAATTAAGGTTTTAAAATTATGCTCATTATCAAGATCCCAAAATTTTATAAGAGTATCTTTGCTAGAACTAATAACAATATTATGATCTCTCATAAAAGCAACTTCAGTAACAACACCTTTGTGTCCCACTAATCTGCAAACTCCAGTTTCTGCTACTACATCCCAGACAATGATATCTGTATCCTAAACATAAATGACAGAAGTTACAAAATTTCTTTTAAATTTACTTTTAAATAGTTTTATTAAATATAGCTTTACTTTTGATCCAGATACTAAACGATGACCTAAATGATCGTATGTCAAACATGTTACTTCAGAATGATGTCCAACAAACACGCTTATATTTTCTGCTGACCGTAAGTCAAATGTTTTTACAGATCCATCATCATATCCAGCTGCAATTTGTCTTTTATTTGGAGAAGCAGCTAGGCAAGTGACATTAGCTTTTTCTCCTGACAAAACTTGGACCTATAAAAATAATAAATTACAAAATCAGTTGTTACTATAAATTTTTAAAATACAAATGTAGGTAAATTTAAGTTTTTATACTTTTTCTCCAAGACGCAAATCCCAAATATAAATATGTTCACAAGCACCAACAGCTACAAATCTTCCTTCTTGTCCTTCTAAAGTGACAAATATTATATTGCAATTAGGAGCAGCAATTAAGTTTAAATTGCCTCCAGGAACATATCTCAAATACTGTTTTGTGAGACCCATGGCTTTATTTACAAAATACACTCAATGAAATAAAAAAATTTATTCAAATAAATGTTCTTATCAACATTTATATTTGATTTTCATTTATATACAATTAACATAACCAAGGACAGGATTTTTACAATTTCAATGAATATCACACTAATTTTCGGTAAAGAAAACACGTGGTCCTTTTTGATGTTGTACACTCCGGCATCGTGCCATGCGGACGCGCGCTTTACACATGAACAGCACTCACACAACTTAACCTATAATTTGATGAACCGATAAACGGAATTATACTTCGCGGAATGAAAATAATTGAGTACTAGCCGCATGGGGGCATTGCTGGTCTTTTAAACCTCAAGTATAGTATAGTTGCGTCCGATTGAACAGACGTACAATTCCGTAAATCATCTGTACAGAGAATCTGCATCGTAAGTATCTCGATATATAGAATATGCTCCAGCAGTTTGATATTAACGGAATATTCCGAAATTTACCGGTCGACTGTACCGAAATGTGAAATTTTCTTTTTTTCTGCTTCTTATTAAAACGGCTGTAAATTCCCCACTGAGATTTAAATATTTAATACAAATACAAAAACAAACACTTAAATTTTCTTTCTAGTCTATCTAACTAATGTGCGTAATAATTTCAGCGAATTACTCGTATGGTAAATCCACATGACTTTCGGAACGTTCCGAAATAAATCGAAAATTTGGGATAGTTTCGGAACGGCACTCGCCTGTGATCCCGGTGTTTATTTTCGAACGTGCTAGAATATTCGTCGAATATGCAAGGAGCGCATAATAAAAGTTCTGCTTAGTAAAGATCATATAATTGAGAAAAAGTATAAGATTACGTTTTTGCAATGTCTGTCGACAAAGATCTATTATTTTGTTACAATCGAACTTGTAACCAAAAATTTAATCCTGATGATAACAAAGAAGGTATTTCAAAATAAATTATATTTTAGTTTATTTATTTTATTAATACGTTTTAACTGTATTAAAATACACCCATTTATAAAAATTCTTAAAATTATAATCTTATTTAATATATAAAATTTTTATTTCTTTTAGATGCCTGCCAACATCATCCTGCCTTACCAGTTTTTCATGATGCTTATAAAATATGGCCCTGTTGTAATAAGAAATGTATAGACTTTACGGAATTTCTAAATATTAAGGGATGCACAATATCGAAACACTCTAACGTTAAGCCACCAGAACCAGTAGTCGAAAAGTCAAATGTAGACGAGGTTATAGAAGTTACTTCTAAACCTTTAAATAGTGTTTCTTCAATAAAACGACCTCCATTTAATTCTCCACAAGTCACATTGACACCAACCATTGCTCCAACACTTTTAGAACAAATAAAAGGACTGACTACTTTAGATAATACAGAGAAAGACCAAACTACAGTGGCCATAGGTCAAAGTTGTAAAAATAAAAGCTGTAAAGGTACTTATAATGGTCCTGAATCTAACAACGAAATATGCACATATCACCCAGGTGTTCCAATTTTTCACGAAGGTATGAAGTACTGGTCCTGCTGCCAGAAAAAAACAACAGAATTCACTGTTTTTATGGAACAACCTGGATGTACGCAAGGAAATCATATGTGGATCCAAAAGGTAAAAATTTATTATTATTTGTATAATTTAAGTCAAATGAAAATTTTATTACATAATTTAAATTTATATAATATAGGATTCAAACAAGAAGAAAAAATGTAAATTGGATTGGTATCAAACAGCAACTCATGTGTTTGTATCAGTATATGCTAAAAAATATAGCCCAGATTCATCTTTTGTAAAATTGAATCCAATTCATTTGACTGTGGATTTATACTTTTTGGAAGAAAATTGTAGATATAATCTTGACATTGAATTAAGAGGGGTATGTATTTTAAAAAAGAAAATATATTTTTCAAATTATTATTTTAAGTTTTAAATAAATTATTTTTTAGATTGTGGATGTAGAGAACAGTTCTGTGAGTATGTTAGCCTCAAAAGTAGAAATCAAATTGAGGAAAAAAGAGCCTGGTTCTTGGACTACATTAGATATTCCCCGACAAAAAGAGACTGAAGAATCGGAAGAAACTTGTGTTGAAGACAAGATATCAGAACAAGTTGATGCAGTTGATCTTAGTGATCTTTGAATTTTTTGTAATAAAATAGATTAATTAGATCAATAATTAAGTTTACAAGACAAAAATTTTATGAATGATTTATATTTTGTCTATAAAAAATAATTAATATTTCTATATTCTTAATTTTTATTATATAAAATTTTAAGTTTTCTGTTTCTTTTTTTTTTTTCAAAAGTTAATATGAAATGCAAATAATGCACAAAATATTTAATTGTTCCTGCCTACTTTTTTCTTTTATCAAATGTAAATTATTGTTTTTATGAAAAAATAAAATATATATTTTATTTATCTCTGAAATGAGTGAACTTATTATGAAAAAATGGGAGATAAACATAACTTTTCTGAAAATAGAAAATATTCTTAAATTTATTATTAATAATTTCTTTTCATTTTTCAAAGTTAGGATGGCATTTTAAACAATTTAAAATGATTTGACAATAAGCTGATATTTTTAACACAACTTTTTAATATTTAATAATATTTATTACTGCATGTAGTAATTATAATAATCGTAAAAATATTAACTTTTGGTGATTACTTAGAAATTTTTTAAAATTTTAATTATTAAATTTAATCATTATAAAAAAAAATCGTTAACAACCGGTTACAATAATTTAATTTATCCTAATCTAGTTAGCGCATATTCATATCTACATGATCTTCTATCATTTCAGTTTTCTGTTATACATCTCCAGCTGACTATATATATAAGTTGTAAGTTTACTTACTCCATAAGGTTAGATTCCAAACTCTAGTTATTAACCTCTTCAGACTAATGTGACTTGGATAATAAACAGTATTAACTAATTTAATAAATCAATAGTTGTAATTGAATAATTTATTTAGAAAATGACTGCTAATAATACAAAATTAAAGGTAGAACAAAATAAAAATATTAATTCATATAAATACTTTTATATTATTTACTGTCAAGTACTTTGAATTTTAGATTTTGGCCATACATGGATACAGACAATCGGATAAAGCATTTAGTGCTAAACTAGGGTCATTAAGAAAAAATTTTAAGAAAGAATTAGATTTTAAGTTTTTAAGAGCACCACATAAGGTTCCACCAATTGAAGAATCTAATTCTGATAAAGAAGAAGAAGAAAAGATAGAGGACATCACAGATCGTAATATAACTTTGTATTTACTCGAATTTATAATTACAGCTATGATACTTTACATAATTATGTATAATTTTATAGAATATGGATGGTGGTTTAATACAGAAGACAAAGTATTTAAGGCAATAGAACCAAGTAATTTATCGGTTGGTTTTGAAGAAAGTGTACAAATTGTTGAAAAAGCATTCAAAGAGGAAGGACCTTTTGATGGATTAATAGGATTTTCACAAGGAGGCTCATTTGTATCCATACTTTGTGCTATGCAACAAAGAAAACGTAAATCTGTTATAAGTTTCATCTAAATTAGTCTATTGGCATCATCAGGAACATGTGCGATAGAGGACTAAAGAAATTATATTTTCTTTGTACAAAAGTTTTGAACTAGAGAATATAATTTCTTTAGTAAAATTTATCTGATATGACTGTGGAAAAATTTTTTCAAATTATTTTACAACATTATTCGCAATAATTTTTCAGTTCTCCCAATTGAATTTAATTTTGCCATTATTATTTCTGGTTTCAAGTCACTTTGTAAACCACATGAAGTATTTTACAATGAGCAAATACTTTTACCTACACTGCATGTTTTCGGAGATGGTGACAAAGTCATTCCAACAAGTTAGTCATTTATATATATTTGCAAAAGCTTATTTCTTCAATTAATAGTTTTATTTTACACCCATATTTATTAATTTTTCAGAAATGGCTAAGGAATTAAGTGATATATTTATTGATAAGAAACTTCATGTACATGAAGGAGGACATTACGTACCAGGAAAAAAGCATATTTATGCTGATTTTGTAAAAGAAATGATTGAAAAAAAGACAAATGTAAATAAAAATAGTTAAATAAGTAAAAATACTATGTTAATAATTTTTAGCAAATTTATTTAGTTTTACAATCATGGCGTAAACGATTAATGGTAATTTATAAATAAATATTATTTGGTAAAAATCTCTTACTGCATTTTTTACGATTGTACAGTTTAAAAAAAAAAGGAGAAGGAAAATAAAAATTAATATACAACTTATGCATTTATAATAAATTTTTCGAATGCTGCACCATAAGACAAAATAATTATAATTTACATAGTTATTTAAAGTGTCAAAGGCACCATCAACTTATTGAATCATGAGGCCCTAATTTATTAATTGCTTACATATTACAAGATTCATTTTACAATTCGTAATTCAGAGTTTTAAAGAAAATTTGACTTTATTTGGTGCTCGACATATATTCTACAAAATGTATTTCCATGAAAATCTAGTTTATAAAATTCCTTGTATTATTTTTACAATTTTTAATTATTAATTATCATGATTAGGCATGAAACAACAACGAAAAATGTTCATGCTATGAAATCCAATAATTGAATATATTTGAGAAAGATTTAATGCGCAAAACACATTATTTATTTCTTTGTGTATAGTTTACAAAAGTGTAAAATTTTATATATGCTCAAGCCCTGAAGCAATGCATTTTAATTAGGTAAGGTAAAATTAATTATGTTAATTGCTCACCCAATTTTGCAATATCACAAGAACATCAAGCTGACTGATGTGTTTTGTAAATCTCAAATAAAACTGAATTAAAAGTAAATATTGCCAAAATGAGCTTCAAGCTTACATTAGACAGTTAAAGAGAAAAAATATCAGTTTTTCTCCAACTTGATAAATGTAAAACCCATTAGTTATAGAAAATAGATACGATTTTCATTGTAAATTTCAAATCATGAAATCCATCATTGATTTAGATAGACACTTTCTTTAACAAATCTGATGTACATCAGAATGTCTGTTTATAAGTTATTGTACGTATTCATGCACTTCTAAACAAAATCCATGTAAAATGTCTATTTTCAGACTCTTGTATTTTTAGAGTCAATAGGGTTATTTGTAAACCAAATTGGATGTTTTCTCAGTTAGCTTTACTTCTATTAGCACAAACTCATGGTGATTGCTCTTGCCCATTGGTTTCTTGTGTTTTCATAACTTCGGGAAGATCAGGTGGTAAAGAAAATGGTGTCATTTCTAATTGTTCAAATTGACCATTTTCTTGGCGCA
Source organism: Eupelmus kiefferi (assembly GCA_030522745.1). NCBI lineage: Eukaryota > Metazoa > Arthropoda > Insecta > Hymenoptera > Eupelmidae > Eupelmus > Eupelmus kiefferi. The sequence continues at coordinate 12,969 of JAPYZB010000285.1, read as the reverse complement.
CAGCTAAACCAATTAGTGCTGGACACTGTGCTTTAGCAGTTGCTGATGATAATCCATAATCTGATAGAAATTTGCTATCTGTCATTGGGATATTATCTTTATTAAATAACTGTTGATTTAGTGGTGGTATCTTTAAAATTCCTGAAAATAAAAACAATAAATCGTTTAAATAAGCATTTTTCAATAAACAAATTGCGATAATGATTATGAAATGGCCCTTAGCTTAAAGTTTAATATGACTTATATTAATGAATTTTTGAAAGGAAAACGTCTTACTCTTACCTTCTATAATTTTCTTTAATTCTAAAACTGTTGTGTTCTCCTTGGCGTCGGTAAAAATAGTCATTTTCTTCCGCCGAATCATTAAAAAGACATCCTGAAAGGACTTAGAAAATAAAGGTTAGGTTCTCATTAGGCTTCCCTCAATAATGAGGAATTTTTCGAAAAAGCAAAGTAGATATTTACAAAAAACTCACCATGATTCTTAAATAAAAATAATCCTAAATTCGCCAGCGAATTAAAATTCTAATCTTCTATTTTGAATATTACTGTAAATTCAGGTTATGAATGGACACCCGAAGGCATAAATTTTGTGGATCACGCTCACAGAATATAAAAAGAATGTAGGTGTCAGAACGAATGTCAAATGCTTGTTTACGCAATACCTGGGAATGGAATATAACCTAGATTGAACACAAGCTTTTATTTTTCACACCTATTGCTACACTTAATACAATGTAATTTACAATTACTTTTTATAAAGCTTGCATAAATTAATAAAAGTATTTTCTCTCTTTCGCTTCTTTTTTTTCAAATAAAATTTAAGTACAAGTACTTAAAAAGTTAAATCTTTTGTTTTTCTGCATAGAAAAAGTCAAATTTTACAACACTCATTAGTGCAAATAAATGCGATATTTATGTTCAAAGGAGTAGATTAAAATTTATTTACAATATTATAATATTTAATGCTAATATAATAGTCTGTTCAAAATTAATTTATATTTTTATTTCTAAAAAATTTTTGAAAAAATGAAAAATTATGTTTACATTAATTCAAATTACGCGGCTTTTATTTTCAGATAAATTAGTTTTCTATATTACCAACCGATGAACCTTTACACCATAATATAGGCATATAAGATAGATTGCAAATAGTAATCAAACATATAACTATATATAAACTGTTTTTATCACTCTGTAGTCTGTACACAACAGCTGTTTGATGTCTTCTGCTCAGTGCTCACTTAATATTCATAAGATACTAGTCGTTCCTTTACGACGAAGTACTAAAATCTTGAAATTAAAAAGTTTGACTACTATATAGCATAAATTATATCCTATATACAAAGTAATAGTTTTAAAAAAAGGTAATGATAACATCATGGACCACGAAGATGAATTTTTAAATACTTTTTTTACCCAAGTTACTCAACTGTGTTTTGATAAGGCTAAGGAATCTGTAGTAAGTAATATTTCAGTACATACTCTTTTTACTAATATTGTTTCAATTTAAGTAATTTATTCTCAGGAAAAGGAAAGAGAAGCATGCAGATCAACACAAATGGGTCCATGGGGAATGTTACTTATGCATCTTCCTCAAATAGCAGTAGCAGAACGTTCTTATGCTGATTTGGGTTTTCTTCATACTAAAAATAAAGGATTTCTCAGAAAAGATGTATAAATTTATTTTGTATAATGCATTAAATTTATTTTAAAATTTGTATTATAAAATTTATATATTTTTGTTTTTTACAGAATTCCTTAAAGACAATGTATGAATCTTTAAAAGGAGATTTGAAAAGAGTTGAAGAAATGACTAGAGGAACAAATTCAGTTGGAGCTACGGTTGCTGAAATTTCAAGTCAATTGTGTCAATTTATTACAGCAAGGATTCAATTAATTGAGTTGTAAGGTTTTCAAATGATAAATAAAAAATTTTATATTTAATAAAAACATTTTGATAATTTCAATAATCATTTTTTTATTTTAGTTATGAGAAAATGTACAATATGAGTATTAGCAGTAAAGTAATGCGTCACCAGGAATTGTTATTATCTATAGAAGGTATTATAGAGTGTCACTTACTTTCTTGTTCACATTTGGCTTTGAACACTATCAAAGCAGCATTAACGTAAGAACTTTAAATCCTTTATTTGATATTATTTAAAATGTTATATTTGTTAAGATTTAAATTATACTAAATTTTTTATATAGATTAGAATGTGAAATATTGATGCAGTTAATAAAAGCTTATATTGAACTACAAAACTGGAGATTCTTACCATCTCTTATGGCTTTATATGGAGCACAAGCTCGAATGTCAGCCTGGGAAAGAACATTACAAAATAGAGAGGCAAGTATAATACAAGTATAATATAATAATTTAAACACTATTAGTTTTTATTTATTTTTATGTAATAAATACAATTCATAGACTTGGAAATTAGGATTTGGAGCAACATTTTTGAAAGCAAATCAACAACCTGCTCTCTATCAATGGCTAGTGAAATTGAGAGGTGCTGTATTGGCTAAATTTTCTTTATATTTTCATACAACATTAAGTCAACAAGCAAGTTCTGGAGAAATGAGGAGTATTATGAGCAAGCAAGCTATAGACTATTATCATAAGTAAATTCCATATAATTCTAAAATTACTATATTAATTAACTTCTAATTTTATTTAAAAATTTATAACCTTTAGATTACAGAGTTTTCAAAAGAAGCATGATGTCCTGGCAATCATACTTGTCTTTGATTCAAGAGGGATGCAGGATTCTGGACCAGGATATCGTCATCCAAAACGAGAAATTGATAATACAGAGGATTTTTCAATAGCTGTTAGTGTTCCACACGTAAGTAATAAATTTTAATGGCAATAATTTAAATGAATACAAAGATTGATTATTTACAATTTACTCTATTTATGTAGACTTTTAGTCAGAAACCATTTATTCATTGGGAGAATATTAAAAGAAGTATAAAGGAGCGTTATGCAGATCTTATAGTAATGGACAAAATAATATTTAACAGAGAACAAAATGTAAGAAAAATATTTATTTGTGGAAAATAAAAATAAATGTTTTTACGAGTTTATTTAATAATAATTATTTATTTTACAGGGAACATGGATTCACGCTATGTTTAACGTCGATCCTCGAATGACTTTTATTGTAGTCTATGAAATCTGTAGTAAGCAAAAAGATAAAGATGCACACATAGTAACATTTGTAACAGATATATGTATGCAAATGAGATGTAACAAAGTTTTTGAAAGTCTAAAATTAGCTAAATAGGATTTAAAAATATGAATGTTTAAATCAAACGATAACGCCATATATAAATAAGGTATGTTTGATTTTAAGTTCAAAAAAGACTGAAAATTAATGTTTTATACCATATATATATTGTTAAAATAAGATTTATTTATATAAAAATATTTTTATTTGATAAAAGTAATTATGTAAAATATAAAAAATTTTAAATTTTGTAAAAATAAATATATAATTTTATTAATAAACTTAATAATTATTATTTATAATTATTAATTAATAAAGATAAAATATTTTATAGCACTGCCTGCCTTATAAATCTAATGTCATACTTATTGATGCTATAAGTGTGGATTTAAATCTTAAATGTTATTTCACAGAATCAAAAATATAGAATAAATGAAACTAAATAAATAAATAATTTATTTTTACTATTTTAAAAATAATTTATGCGAATGTCTAATTGTTCAAACTAATATACTTAGAACTCCAAAAATATTTTATCATATTATTTCATGAATTTAGACGAATTTTTAAAGAATACTTAGTTACACTACAGAAAAAAGTTTCTAAAATATCTCTAAATGCTTTTTTTAAATAAATAATGGAATTATTATTTTATTGCTATTTTATCTTTTTCACTATATATGATTTGCTATATTTACTATATAAGACCTTTTCCTTAAAATTTCTGAGGGAAATCATACATTCCCAAATGCCAGTACTTTAGAAGTAAAAATCTAAAAAATTTTGTTAAAACTATAATAAGTTTATTTAAATTATTAAATTTTGAATTATTTAATTTTTACACTATTCTGAAAAACATGGAAAAAATTGTGCTGGTTCGAAAAGATAGAAATTTTTAAATGTTAATAAAAATTGTTAATAATAATAAAATTTATCATTTCTTGACTGGCAATCTAAAAAACTTAGATTTAGCAGGCGAAAATGCATTAAAAAGATCATAATATATAGAAAAGGATCTTAAAATCAAACCTTACAAACCCTCTTTGTGAGAGAAAAAGAAAAATTTACAACCTTGGTAAACAAGAACCTTCTGAATTTTTTTTATATTTTGATTCTCAGGATTTTTTTCAAATTTTTATATTATTATTAGATATATCCCTCGCAAGAAAAGAAAATATGAAACTGGAATAAAACCATTTAAGGCATGAATAATAGTTTTTAAGTAAATTAATTTTTAAATTGAACAGCAATTTTTGAAATATTTACCATAAATTTTTCGTGAAATAAACTTATTGATAATCAATGATAAGGAACAATATAAAATTTGCGTAACTACTAATAACTGTAAATAAATACTTACAACTGTAAATAATTGTAAGTCTCGATAAATTTTCGTATATCAAAAATTTTTGTTTCTAACTCAACGACTTATACAGAATATACAAATAAAAAATTTTGTTAAACAACAAAGATTCTTGAATTTTATTTTAATTAGAGATACTTGATTCCTGGTGTTTACATTAATAATTAATAGTGAATGTATATTTACAATTAGTATAGCTTAAAATTGTAACTGATAATTCAATTTGTCTTAATTTTTAGAATTTTATTATTCGCTACCCAATAAAACTTATTTAAAGAATGGAGCCAGTTTTAAAATAGCCAAAAACGTTAACAATATGTAGATAATAATATTGTATTTTTTTCAAATCGCCAAGCAATTACTAGAGAATAGCGAGAATTCGTGTTCTAAAAAAATTCAGAACAAACATTTTTTAAGTCTCTTTAACTTTTATTTACTTTTATAAGATTTGAAATTATTTTTAATAAGTTGATACAAGAGCATTTAGAATGGGTTGGAAACTAATACAAGAATATCGCCCATCAATACTATACCAGAATCTAGGTAATGTTAGTTAATAGATACTAACGTAAATATTATAAAAAAGGAAGTTAAAATAACATATTTTTAAATCTCAACTAAAACAGTGGATTGAGTCATATTAACTTTTATCAATCCACCAACCGTTTATATTTCCCGCTTGTTGAGGAAAACTTCACCATATGCTTTTACCATATCGATTTTTTATTTAACTGTAATTTGCTTTTTTTAATCTAAATTGAAGAAAGTTCTTCCGCAAATCAAAATTCAATATTTTTGGAAAGAACGAAGTATTTAGTTGTGAAGTATATATAGTTAAAAATTTCTGTAAAATATTAGGGTAAACCGAAAAAAGAAGCTAAATAATAATTAAACATTGATTTATGCGATCATATTTTAGTACAGAGTTTTAATATACCATGTTTTATGATACCATATTTTTTTATTAAATATACATTCAAATTTTTATAGTTCTAAGAAATATTTTTAGATAAAAAAAAATAAACATGTACATTTTGCAAACTATACGGAAACTAATTCTGTTGAAAAAACTGAATAAGTACGTTACGTTGTTAAACGTAATTTATTAACATTTTAAGATATTTAATATTTTAGTTCAGACAATTTGAAAGTTTTACTTAGTTAGGTATACCTTTCAATTTAATTTAAGTACTTTTTAAAAAAACTTCTACAAAAAAATGTTTGATAGTATGTACGATATTTCGATGTGGCTTGCAAAAAATTTTATGTGGTTAAAATATTGTACTATTGAACATAAAAATTGAGAGGAAATGGTGTAATATCATATTTGAAAATAAATAAAAACAATCAAAATTTTAAACATTTTAAAGGTAAAGATAAATCTCGCTATAAAAGTTCTCAATGAAAAATTAAAACACTTAAATTTTTAATAATTATTATATTGTGAGTACAAAAAAAAATTACCAATTTTTCGTAAATAATAAAATAAAATTGTATTTTTTTTCAATGTATTTGTTACCTAAATTCATCAAAAGATCAAATAATCCTATAATTTAAGATGATGGTTCTTAAATATCTTAATATAAATAACTAAAATTGAGTTACTATGTATATTTGTATATTTGGCTTATAAATTATAATAATTCTACCAAGTTTTTACAGAAATAAAATTATGAGATTCTATTACATTAAAATTAGTTAAAATGTTTAAATAAAATATATATTGAACTATAATAATATTTTAAAAACTCTCCAAATATAATATGATAGTTTATGCTTCAAAAATATCAAAGACTTTTTTCAATTATTAAAATATAACAAGTGTATTTTTTTTAATTTTTATGAATAAGTTAGAAGAGTATTGATTAACATTCTATTCTGGGAGAGTAATACGAACGACGGTTTAATATTTATTTGAAAAGGTAATTTGAACAAGTTCTTAGATATTCTATTCTTAAAATTCTTAAATGAAAAATAAATAAAAACATCATTTATTGTTGAAATTAATTAAGTCGGCATTTTTAGAGTTTCATTAAATCGAATTGTAATTACAAAACGATTATATTTACGAACGGATATGTGCAACGAAATCGTAAAATATAACGATTTAAAGGAAGTAGATATGTTATTTTTCAAAAATTTCTAATAAAAAATGTTGATTGATGGTATTAATCGAGTTATTAACAATTCTCTACATTTTTACATAATTATTTGTGAAATTATATTTAGAACTAAGCAAACTTATAATAATTTTTTATATTTAAAATTCGATAATTGACTCGATCCTTAAAAAAACTATCATTCATAACATATACGTGTACGCTCCTGCTTCTTTCATAAATAAGCAGAGAAAAGCTTTCTTTGAAATGTCCGGTAAAAGCGCAAAATAAAGCGGCTATGCTGTGTTAGTACAGTAGCTATATGTATAAAATGCTTAATAAAACCTGATCATCCTGTATTCTTGCGCTAAGAAAGTTCTGGAGACAGCGAATTACAGTTAATTGAAACAATCTGTGCACCCACCATTGACAATTGTATATAGCGTAATAGCTTATAACTCAATAATCGATGGAAAGCTTTCTGATACGTAATATGTTTTTCAAAATTTTTATGCAGGGCGAATCTCGTAGTTTATAAGCGAGCGATTCTTTAGATCGACTTTTGACGGATTAAATGTTGCTTATAAGTTTATAAAGGATTAGAAAATAATTATTAAACGTAAATAATACGTATATTTAAATAAAATAAAAATGTAACAGTTAAACGTTTAAATTGGGCCGGTCACCTTTGCAAACAATTAAAAAACGCATTTTTTTTATTTATCCCTGGAGAAACATTGATTCTAGTTGAATCGAGAAAAAGTTATCTAAAAATGTAAAACCTTTCTTATTAACCGTTTCTTTTTAAAACAAAATAAAATAGTTGTTTACAAAAAAAAAAACAGAAACACTTAACGTCCTTATTAAATTCCCTAGTGAAACGTTAAAAATCTAATAACAGTTAAAACTTGATTGTCCAAAAGGTAATATAGATTAGATAAGAATTTGATCGTTACAACATAAACACCGTGAAAAAACGTTGGCGAACATTAAGCCTAATCGGAATCGATTATAAAACGAAACGAGTCAAGTAAATGAAGAGCCTCTTTCAACGGCGCTCAGCGAAAAAGCAAAGCTTTGATATGAAAGCCGGCGCGCTTCCGCGTCGAAAGCTTCCTAAGACCTTTGCTATAAACATAAGAAAGAATCGCTCCAAGGAAGGCATCCTTGCTCTCGAAAACAGTGGATTCCCTTGTGCTCGCGTGTGTTCTCGAACTTGTCCACTTCTTTTTCGCCGCACAAACAAACTCAAAGACAGAGAGCGAGAGAGAGAGAGAGTGGAGAAAATTGGCGCGAATTGCTCCTAGGCGCACAGTGGGCGCACACACGCGCCGAGAATGGGATCACGTGTCGGATCACGCTCGGGCTGCGCACCTCGACGCGCATGCCCGAGGAGGGGGCTGCCAATTTTCTCTCCCAATTGCCTTTAAAGCCCACGTGTTTCCCTGCCCGGGACATCATTCGCAGTCCAGCAGTCCGCGAAGACGCGCTTGCGCCGGATACAGCTACCCTCCTGCTCCGATATCTACCTCGAGCCTCTCCCTTTCGGCTAGTGCTCTCCACCGGACTGATACACCCTTGTGTGTTATTGGCTTTTCAGAGACAGAAGGTTTTCACTGCAGTTGTAAACAATGTCGTCGCCGCTCAAGATACGCGTCGAGTCGGCAAAGGTGAAGTATACGCCGGAGCACATAATTTCGGAGTACGATTACCACACGACGAGGGTGAGCAGCACAGGTGAAAAGTCAACAGGTCCCAAGTACAGCGTAAGTCATGTGCATGCGGACGGATTCGGCGATTATTTAAAAGCTTTTCTTCTCCAAAGGCAAATTCATCGCTGCCTTGGATGTTTCAGGTCGTCCCGGAGACGACCAAGCTCCACATTAGGACGGACCTTAGAGTGCCCAGGCTGGGGGTTATGCTGGTGGGATGGGGCGGTAATAACGGCACGACCATCACCGCTGCTCTGCTGGCGAACAAGCTTAAACTGTCCTGGGAGACCAAAGACGGAATCAAACATGCCAACTGGTACTTTTGTTTATTTTCATATTTTATTTTTTGGATATTGATGCGTTCGCGTGCTCTGCATTTTAATGGATTTCATTTTTTGAAAGTGTTCTCTGCTTTTGACAGTTTTTGGAATTTTTTACTTTTTCACGCGGCAAAATGAAAATCGATCAATACATTTCCAGCCATTTTGAATTTTCCAAACTCGTAATGCATGCTACCGTATACATACAGAGTTTTCACTAAAAAATATTTTTACAAATTATAAAAATTAACAAAAATTTTTTTTTATCATGTTGCTACATTATTTCCTTTTACTTTTTAAATTTCAAGAATCTTTTTAACAGATAAAATCTTTGTAATTATAAAAACTGAGTCATTTTAATCTTTCCAGACGCGAAAAAATAATCGATATTCACGATAGATAATTATTGCATTCTAAATTTATCGAGCTTCTGACAATTAATAACTTCTGAATTGAATAATTAATAATATTCATAAATAAAATAATTATTTTAAATGTAAAAAATATTACTTTAATTATTTTAATATACATTTTTTAACAATGACACCTAAGCAATATAGCAAATTCTGAACGTAAAAGCGCGAAAGTGCGTAAATTGTAAAATGTTTAGGCATGTGTGAAAATAAATAAAAAATAAAATCATCTTTAAAATCAAGGTACGGCTCACTCGTCGAAGCGTCAACTGTCCGCCTGGGTCGCCGGGCCGGCGGCGGCACCGACGACGTTTACGTGCCCATGTCCTGGATGCTGCCGATGGTCAAACCGGACGACATTGAGATCGACGGCTGGGATATATCCGACATGAATCTCGGGGACGCAATGGAGCGCGCCAAGGTCTTAGACATCAATCTGCAGAAGCAGTTGAAGCCATACATGAAGGAAATGAAACCAAGGAAAAGCGTCTATTTTTCGGATTTCATAGCGGCTAATCAAGTAATCAATCGTACAACGGATTTATACTTTATCGTCGGATCAATTTACTTATTGATTCATTTCTGATTTATTTTCGTTCATTTAGTCGGACCGAGCTAATAATACAATCTCAGGATCAAAGAAGGAGCAGCTGGAAGCCCTCAGAAAGGACATTTCTTCCTTTAAACTCGCGAAAAAGCTGGACAAGGTAATCGTTCTTTGGACTGCTAATACCGAGAGGTTCTCTGATATTATACCTGGTGTCAACGATACGGCTGATAATTTACTGAAGGCGATCGATGAGGACCACACGGAGATTAGCCCGAGCACTTTGTTCGCCGTCGCCTCGGCTTTGGAAGGTGTAAGTGAACTTAATTTTTTAATATTTTATTGAAATTTTTTAATAAATCGAATTTTAAAGCTTTTATATTTTAATTAGTGTACTTACTTAAATGGTTCACCGCAAAATACTTTTGTACCTGGAGCGATGGAGCTTGCGGAAAGGATGGGCACCTTTATAGGTGGAGATGATTTTAAATCTGGACAGACGAAGATAAAATCTGTACTTGTTGACTTTTTAGTTTCGGCTGGTATTAAACCAGTGAGTATTGTTAGTTATAACCATTTGGGTAACAATGATGGATATAATTTATCCGCTCCACAACAGTTTAGATCTAAGGAGGTGAGAAAACTTTAAAATTGAAAGTCCTAAAAATTGTTGGAGTTATATACGGACATAACAAAGATATAATAATTGTTATGTTTATAGATTTCAAAAAGCAACGTTGTTGATGATATGGTTCAATCGAATAGAGTGCTTTATAAACCAGGAGAAAAACCAGATCATTGCGTCGTGATCAAATATGTTCCTTATGTTGGTAAGTAATTCATTTTTGAAGTATTAATATAAAGATAGAATATAATGAAATATAACAAAATATAAAAATTAATTGAAAGATAGATTATTTGCTAAATTTAAAGTTTTAATGTTAAATTTAATGTTAATTAATCACTCGTTTAAAGTTTAAAATTTTAATAAAAAATTAAAGTTTCTAAATAAACTTTTAATAAACCATTTTTCTCCTAAATCGTAATAAAGGCGACAGCAAACGAGCGATGGATGAGTACACATCAGAAATCCTAATGAGCGGTCACAACACGATTGTCGTGCACAATACCTGCGAGGACTCACTACTGGCCAGCCCGATCATCCTGGACCTTGTGCTCCTGGCGGAAATCTGCTCGCGCATCAACTTCAAGCGGGCAGATCAACCAGATTCCGAGTACTCGAGTTTCCGCAGCGTACTGTCAATCCTCTCTTACTTACTAAAGGCCCCTCTAGTACCTCAGGGCACGCCCGTCATCAACTCGCTGTTCAAGCAGCGCTGCGCCATCGAAAACATACTAAAGGCCTGCATAGGCATGCCGCCAGAGAACCACATGATGCTCGAGTACAAGTCTAACGTTGTCGACTTGAAGTAGATTAATATGCAGTCAATGAGCTGCTGACGATGCCTTTTTATAGTTTCATTAAACGGCTGGTAGTTTTTTAAATTCATCAAAAATTTTTTAATGTCTAAAATTTAAGACAATTTTTAATTAAGAATGTGACAAAATAGTAACGGCTGTATTTTTGAAAAGTATCACTATTTACAAAATACATTTGTATTTTTTTTAATCCAGCATATATTTTTATACCACGTACGAACATTGAATCAATATTGTAAATTAATACTGGCTACGGTTATAGTTACGAGTTTATATTTATATATAATGAATATCAAAGATGAATTCTTTATTTTTGTATGAAAATTATATATATATAAATCTAGACGTTTTAGTACTCAATGTCCTAGTCTAATTACATCGATTCAGAATATTATTTTTGTCTACAACAGTATTAAGCTCGGTCTTATATACGAAGAGATAAAAAGCTCGAGTTATATTTTTTAAAGAGTTGAAACTGTCGACATGTTAGCTAATTATTGTTGATATAATGCTGTTTGCATGTTCACGAGAAAGTTTAAAGGCGTTGTGGTTATTTTTAAGTGATAAATGTGAGGAATTTTACTTATTATTTTTAAGAAAGCAATAAACAAATTATATATATTTTAAAATATATTATTTTGTCATTTAATTTATTCGCCCAACCTATTTTATTATTTTTATTGAAATTATATACACACAACACCCCATATATACATGCACACAAACACTATACAATTATTTATGGTAGCTTCTTTTTTATATTTATATTGTTAACTATTTAAATTTTACTGGAAAAATATTCTTACAAATTATCATACAATTATCATACAAATCTTTATTAATATTATTATTACAGCAATGCAAATAATTTTACTTTTATATATTGAATAAATATATTTATTTTATAACGTCATTAAAAGAACTATTATTTTGGTTTATCTCTTTCATTTTAATTAAGTGAAAATAATTTTAAGTCTTGTAAAATATTGTTAATTTTTATTAACAAATAGCGAATGCAGTTAATCGTGCTGTTACAGATTCGTTCATTTAAAAATAATCGACAATAAATATAAGCACTTAAGTTAAAAGTTTGTAATACGTGATATAATGAAGCAGGAAGAAGTAAACAAATGAAAAACTACTTCAATAAACACAAAAAAATTTAAGGAATTCTAGAAGGTTCGAAATCTCGTAAAAATACCATAACAATAATGAACAGACAACGATTGCCATATCATCATTGACTGACAGATGAGTTTGAATGGCATCGAATTAGTCAATTGAGTTTTAGGACCGTGAATGAAGCGAGAGAATAATTGAACGGTGCATTAACCCCTTGGTTCAATACGTAAAAGACTTTGAAATCATTTTAAATATTCTCTAGAACATTCTTCTTACTAATTTTCGTCAAAAATAGTCTATGTGAAATGTTTCGCATCATTGCATTACTTTGATAAATTTTTATAAGATAACATTTGTACAATTATAATGCGTATATAGATTGCAATAAGTATATTAATAATTATTTCTGGATAACGTTTATAAAATTGTTATTCTGGTAAAAATAATATAGTACGTTAACTCTCTCGTTTGCTACCTCACGGTAAAACGAAAAAACCTTGTAGTAATAAACAAACATTTTTGAAAAATTATGATATTAAAGTGTTTTTATAAATTTAGAATTGAAATAAAAGTTTGAGGGGGCCAGCCTGAGTTGAAATCACTGAAAATGAATAAAAAATTTATTACTATTTAAAATAGTATATCATAGCTTTTATTAATATAAATTTTTTTTACTTTCTATATACATATTACAGATCATTTTTGCACATTTAAGTG
>JAPYZB010000284.1:0-26581 GCA_030522745.1 Eupelmus kiefferi | reverse complement strand
TTTTTATCAATTCGCATCTTTTAGCTTATAAACATTAGAGCATTTCTACAAAAATTCATGCTAATAGATTAAAAAAGTTTCTCTTCCCTCTACACTACTTCCAACGCGAAAAGTGTGCCAAGAACTTATCCGAATTCCCTCGTTACTTCAAAAGAAAAACCGTTACATTTTCAAAAATTTCCTCTCTCTCTCTCTCTCTCTCTCTCTCTCTCCCTCTCCTTCTGCTTCCATATCAGAGATTGACTACTCGGCAAAGGAGGTCAACAATTCTCACGATTTCCCGCTCGACTCTACCATTTCGAAAAACACACATCAACGATGAGAGAGAAAAAAAGTAAGCGACGGAAATCCCGGAAGCTTTCAAGTTACAATATAAGCTGTCAGTCGGGCGAATTTAAATCAAGTCGAGAACGACGACTGGCGCTCGCGGGAGCGATGTCAGCTGTCGATACGAGCTCTCGAGACGTCGCCGTCGTCGTATTTTGCGATTGCGTCTGCATCCGATGTTGCAGCTTGGACGGATACGTGATTGGCCGTGCATGAGAAGGACGAGTCGCGTGTGTATAAGCGGAAGTGGGCTTTTTGCGAGCGGTCGGGCTAACGAATGAATTTTTAAGCTTGCGAGATGTTAGCTTTTAGCTGGGTTGGTGGATCACTATTTTATAGGGACTCTGGGTGGGATGGGAGGGTAGTTCTTTTAGGCTGGTATGATTTATAAAGATAAACACGAAGTTATTTGAAGGATTTGGTTGTATGAGACGGGATTATAGATTTGTTGCTGACTAGAGAGATGTGGGGATGAAAAGGATATTTGATCTCTTAATCTTCTAATGAAAAATGAAATGGTTGGTGTATTAAATTCAATATTTGCGTAAAAAGTTTGTGTGTTTCACAAAATTGTTTATAAAATTTTCGAACATAAAATATAATATAAATATGTATTTATGAACAATTTTTAATATTCTTAGACAAAAAATAATAAAGGAAGTAATAGACAAAAAGGTCGTGTAAAGCAAGTATTAGTAACTATCGTAAAATATTTACTTTAAAAAGCTAGTGAATGATTAATGTTTACAAAAAAATTGCAACATTGGCGCACAATTATATTAATGATTTATTAAAAATATATCCAGCTTTTTTACAAAATAAAGGGAAAATAAAAATGAAATAAAAATAAAAAGTGTATGAATAATGAAAATAAAATAATCAGTCAATATTTACAACATGTTATCAATTTTATCTCTCTTTAATAATTTTATTTGCAACTATGAGATACTGAGGGTCGATAAAGCGAGAAAATAGTTTATTTTGAAACTATAACGCTCGAGCTTTATAGTATATTGCAGAACGTGAACTTTGCTAAGCCCAGTTTAAAATGTTCGCTATTCGATTTTGAGGACGAGTTGACGCTTTGACGCAAAGAGGAGAGCGAGGTTCATTAAGCTGAAATTTTACAAATGAGTTAGCTTGGCAGCGCTTCAAAATTTTCAAGGAAAATATGTTTTGGAACTAGCACTAGTGCCTTTGAAATAGGCTGATGAATAAAACATTGGGAATGTAAAAAAATGACTGAAAACTAGATGTTTCAGTGAATTCCTTTCTGGGTCATAGATTAAAATCGATCAGAAGTTATGAATGCATTATTCTAAAATATGAATTTCTCTCAAATTCACCTATTGGCAGAAGATCATTTCAATTAATTTTTTTTTAACTTTCCAGCTATTTGCATGAAGTGCATGGCACGCAGTCAAATAATAAAAGATTCAAGAAGTACACAATTTTACATGTTCTATATTCAGCTAATACCAACTATTAAACATCTTAATTAAAAGCGTGAAGGCATAAAACCCCTTTCCACCAAAATCTAAATTATTTATTAACCTGATCCAAATCGATCCATAGCTAAAACAATCTTTTTCCACGCATTTAGCATTTTGCCGGCAAATACCCAAATTGCTCATCGAACACTCTGCCTTAGTATCATTTCGGTGATCAGCGAATTGCTAATCATCATCCCGCTGTCGGTTCAGTGAGAGAAGCATCGCGCAGTAGCCATTGAAAAGCCTCTCGACTATAGCTCGACTGTCGACTGTAACAGCCCTGAATTCGAGCTCTTGTAAGTTCTGACAGAGGGATCGAGATACCAGGCAGAGAGAATTTCGGAGAATCAATTGAAATTGATGGCGAGAGTCCATGATAGGGAAACATCGGTCTAAACGTACAATAAACGTCGCGATTCGTTTGTTTCACTGCATTTTTAAATACAAGATTTTGTGGTGATAAAAATGTATAATGTAAACAAATATAAAAGGTGAATAGCATTCAAGTAGTGTGAATCATGTGTGGTCAGACGTGCAAGATTATCCTACCACACAAAATGCACAATAATAATACAACTTAATTGAATTGAAATTTGAACTTTTGAAAAAACATACTGATTTATTTATTCGATTTTAATATCAAAATTTAGAATACTTAAAGAAAATGACTTAATAATAAAGACTGTGCGACATATTACGCGATTGATTTAACAGCCGATGAGCGAAACGGGAGAGAGACAGAGAAAGAGACAGAACGAAACAGAGAGAAACAGTGTACGGAAAGAAAGAGAAAAACCGGGAGGGCTGGTAATTCCCAGGTGGCTTATCATAAAGTGATGCCCTCGCTTGTTGAGTTATCTCGATCTCTCGTCTCTCTTGGAGATTCGAGAGAGAGAGAGAGGCAAGTCGCTCGCGAGCTCTGCTCCTCCGACACCTAAGGAGAGCGATTTTACGTGCACGACTATCGCGAGCTCTGCCCCTTCCTCTGCCTTCGTGCGCGTCGACATATCGCCTGGAATCGCGTTTATTCCCATCGGTGCGCCCCTCTTTCGTTTATCATGTCGAACAAACGTTGCCAGATCGACTGTACATTTTCTCTAGGGCTTGTGTACATATACAGCAAGTGGGTAAAGATCATGTGTGGAGAAAGGAAATATTTAGACTATGTCTTTTTTACTATAGACTATTAAGATATTTATTTATAAGTAGACTGTGGTTTGTTGAGTGGAGATAAAATATGATTTGCATTAGAGATAATGGGAGCTAAAACTATTGGAGTTTGCAAGAGTTAATTATAAGTTTACAATGGAGGCAATATTTAGTCAATATTGGCTCAATACTGACAAAGTATACCATGATTATTATTCTGTTATTGTGATAAATAAATACTTAATTGATGTGCAGAAACTATTGTTAGTAATGAGTGAATTGCGCCTCAATAAATACTGATCCTGTGATGTTTGCATGAATTCATTTTATTTTTATTAATCATTATTATTAATTATGAAATTATTAATAATCTTTTATTGTCAATGAAAATCTGTAATACACAAAATATATGTTACTTTTAACGAGTTAACAAGTAACATCATTATCCAAAATGTCTATATTATGTTTTCAAGCTTCATTATTATACTTTTAAGAAAATTGAATAACATTTTTTTAAGTACTCTTTTTGTGAAAATATATAATAATATTAATAAACTTTGGTACTAAAATTATTTTAAACACCTAAATATCACCAACAATTTTACATTTCATTTCTTCTACTTTCATACTGCACATTCTCCTTCCATTACTTTTAAGAATAAAATTGAAAAAATTTTATATTTCACATTAAATTTATCCAAAGCAAAGACTGTACACGAATTGGAGTCTAACCTTTTCCACTTTTTAAACATTCAACGTCCTCCGTACAATCATCATCATCTGCAACTATTGCCTAACTACTATTCCATCTCCCAACAACCCACTCCGCGTCAAACTCCAACCAGCCCACCCAACGTACTAAATCTGGCCCAGCCAGCCCCACTAGCTCTCAAAACAATTAGACAAATCCTAGCGGGCCAATATCTCGTCACTAACTCGGCATTCCTTGTACACTCCCCTCACTCTACACTCAGCCTCGCGCAAACAGTCGAGCGCAGTCTCATTGAAGTCGTCTATCAACATCTCCCGATAAGAGGCCTAATCAAGCGTCTCGAGCCCCCCTCCCTCTCTCTCCGCGATCGAAAAGCACGCTGGCATAGTATACAACGGAACGCTCTCTGGATTTGCGTGCGAGAGCTTGCGCTTGCGCGGCCTCCGGATATTAATGGTCCTCGGGGTGCGTTTCGCGACACGGCAAAGCCAATTTTGCTCGAGATCAGGATCAATGACGACGCGAGCCCGCGCGGATGTAGTACACGCGCTGCGCTCCGTAATCAGGCAAAGCCAGCCCTCTCGGTAGGGCCATTTACTTTGTGGTCGCCCCTCCCCCCTCTCTCCTCTGCTCTCCCTCGCGAGACTTGGCCCCGAGGATCCGCTTACTAATAAGCACAATGAGGTTATCTCCTCTCTCTCTCTCTCTGTCCGTCTGTCTCTCTCTCTCTCTTTCCCCCACTCTCTCGCGCTCTCTGATCTATGAATGTGTGTACGTGTGCTGGTGCATTATACGCGTAGAGAGGTCGAGAGAGATCATCTTCATTTATCATTGGAATGGCGAGAGAAGTGTTCGCAAGATGTGGCCCCCGGGAGTTCGGACAAGAAACTCCATTGACAGCTTGCTCTCTCTCTCCCCACCTTCTCTCTCTCTCTCTCTCTCTCTCTCTCTCTCTCTCTCTCTCTCTTCTTAGCTGACGTGACTGCCTGAGCAGCAGAAGCAGCGGTAGTGGCCGAGACAATGGCTGCTTTCAAGAGTTTGCAGCTACTAGCGCGACTTAAGCCAGCCCAAGAGTGGCTAGTTCGTTGGGGGGAGGAAGTTTCGGAATTATCGTACTGGTATAAAGCGATTGTTTAATGCTGGACTATCGTTCATTTGGCAGGTGGTCAGGTGGAAATGTTGGCGGATGCATTTTTAATTTGTAGGCGTTATATAAGGTTGTTTGGGATTTGATGGTAGACTAATGTTGACAGTCTCACTATAGGGTAAAATATAATTAATTATATTTTATGATATGAAAACGTCTTTTTGTAGCTGTGATATTAATTATAATACAGAATGTGTAATATTATTTGTAATACATGTTGATTTATCGTATTAAGTAACATTGGTTCATAAATCTGAAATATTTTTTGAAACTGTTATGATACGCATAGTAACGTAACATTGTATGATATAACGAATACAAAAGCAAGGAGCATTGGATTTTTAAAATTTGTATGCCAATATTCTTTATTCACGGTTCGACTGCATTATTGGCATACTGAAAAGTTTCTCATAGCACAGCAGAAATCACAAAAAGCAAAAAATTTGGCTTCAACTTGAAATGCGATACAAAGCAGCTGGAGTGGATTTTTCTACTTCACTTACTTACGAGTTTCAAATTAAAGTATACATCTATACACGATATCAATAAGAATGTTACAGTATGAGGAATTCATTTCCATTAAAATATTTTTCCAAAGTATTAAATAAAACGAAAAGTGTGAAACACTTTATAAATTTACTATAACCTTCCATTTATTGATAATCAATCCTAATGCAGAATTCGACCAAGTCTAGAACACCTGCAACTCATACAAACCAACCTCAATGCCACCTCCCCCTACCTCTCAGCCCAAAGTGTGGCTCTCTCTCCCTCCATAAAATAACCATCTCCGCAACAATCAGCAAAATCCAGCAAAGGGGCAGTAGCCTGCGAGAACGGCAATCAAACTGCGACGTCGATAATTAGCGAATGCGGAGACTCACTACCGAGCAGCTCGCGTATTGAAACTGTCGCTCGCGTAAAGCCAATCTCAGATGGCGAAATAAGCCGGAGACGACTTAATTATCGAAGACGAGCTCGGCATTCCCTCTGCAATAGTCTCGCGAATGCTTAGATCTATCCTACGGTGCAGTTTTCCTAGCTGGGAACGGTTCATTGGCCTGAGTTTGGCTCGAGTCGTTTATGACTGTACCAGGATGCCGTGGAGCTTTTGTTGGCGCCAGGCTCTGCGGTATATACGCGCGCATATTAATTAACGAGACACGGCGGATGTATGAGGTTCGCGCTGCTCGATCATTTATGAATGTATGCGTGTTTTGAAGTTCAATTTGTATACGGGTATGTGTGTGTGGGTATATGTGTTTACATAAGTACGATTGTGGGTATATTCATGTTTTCAAGATGACGTGCGATTATTTGCAGACTGAGAGATTATATGCAGCTGTGGACGTAGTAATCTAAGTTTCGACTTTGCATGTATGTGTCTATCGAAGCCATGCGTGTGGTGTGTGCGAGTGTGAATGTATGCGTGCGTTTAAGTGGAAGTCCATTTACGTCTCCAAATGAATAATAAAGTTTACATGTTCAAGCTCATTCAATAAAATTTAATAACTGATACACCGGCAAAAACCTTTTCTCAAATAAAAGACAGCCGCGAATCTCAAATATGGCAAACTAAAACTTAACACGAAATACCAATCACGACGATACTCTCTACTTAAGTAATTTGAATATCGCGCGAACCAAAGCCGCATACAATTATTAACTTCGTCAAGTATTCAGGTACTACACCCTCCTCCCCGATAAGCGACTTATTTATACGTAAAGAGCGATGCCTCGCATCTAGAAATCCAATGTATGCATACACGCACATAATTTTCGTTGCGTGCAGCCATATTTGTATAGATCATTGTATATGTATGTAAGGCGGCCGTATATGAGTTCGTCGTTGGCGGGCTTGTATATGGAAACGTCTACTTGAGTTTCCGGCGCACGTTAACGCGTACTCCCGCAAGCGCGAAGGGAGAAACTTGGGAGACAGCGCAGCGAGAGAGCGACTTGCTACATGTATATACATGCACACGTGCAAGTGCGCCTGCGGGTATTTGCATATACGGGCTTTTTCCCATCACGCGCGGCGCTTCAAATTTTCCGTTGTCGGCTCGGTGATTTGCATTGGATTGATGGATGAAAATGGCTAAGTTTGACGGGCCGCAGGCCGCGGAGAGCGTGGCATTGGTTTTAGACAAGTTTTATAGCTTTAGTTCGAAGTGCCGGCTTTTTACGACAAGGAACGCGCTGCCTGACTTCCGAAGCCGCGGCTGAAATTGAATTTGATTTTAACGACTTGTATAAAATCCGACTGTCCGTATTGTTTACCGATATTATAAATCGCTTTGTAATGATTATGGGATTTCCGGAGCCCTAGCGAACGCTCGTAAATTTTGGCTTTTAAAATATAAACCGATCGCACTGGAATAGAGGAGTACTCGCTGGAGCTCTACCCGCGTTTTCATTACAATGGACGGTATACTTGTATATAGATCAGCTGTTTTGTACGCATTACAGGAACAATGCTGCAGTGGAAAATGGACGTCGCTTGTTTTGAGAACTTGGCTGCTGGTATGCGGATATTTTGATGGTACTTGGGAAAAGAGGAAATTAAAAACGTTATATACTGCGTCTAAGAGAAAAGTTGCGAAAGTGATTTTAAATAATTTCAAGAGCACCATCATTCGATAACGTTTTTAAAAGATTTATATTAGTTGTAATAAAAAAAGTTTACTTTGTAGCAATGACTCCTTTTTTTTTTATTTTATGAGAACATTCAGGTTAATTGAAGTAGCGGTAGCGTAAAACTTTTATTTTTTGAGGTCAGCCGTTATTCTTAACATAAGTAGGAAAATTAGTAAGTTACTTTCTGCTATCTACAAATTATAATTTACCATGGAAAAATTAGTAGCAGCGAATTTACTGCTTTAGAATAGAAAAGCAATATTTGCTGAAAAACAATCTTTCAATTTTACTGCGTTTTATAATGGTCCAAAAAATATTATTTTCTCATTATTGTGATATTCCAGCACAATTAAATGAATCTATAGTAGCAATATTATAAACAAATATTTAGCAATATTGTTTTATTTTCTTGCTAATCAATATTTCATTAATATTTTGACTGCAAATAACGATATTTTTTTAGTGTTTTGAAAACTTTCGGTAATATTACTTTAATATTGTTGTAATACTGCAGCAGTGATTAGAAATATGGCATTGAAATTAAAGTTTGACATTATCTTAATATTGCAAATACAATTATTAAATATGTCTACTATTACAACATAAACAGAGCAATATTTTTTTCACGTTGCCAAAAATACAATTAATTTTCTATATTGCAAAAATTACTAGGCAAAATTTAATCTCGTATCTCTTCTAGCTATATTTCAAATATTCTAGACATTTTGCAGTTATATTTCTGATCTACTTCAAAAAATATCCTAAACGTGCAAAAACAACAATCCTCTTTGACAAAAGGTATCACAGAAAGTTGAAATCTCTATAGGCTCGACTCTGATTGATCCTTTAGAATGAGCAATTTATTATCTAAATTATTTATTATCACAATATTGTAACGATGCTGTAGCTATATTGCGTTAATACTGTGCGAATATTGTAACAATGAGTTAGCATTATTGCAACAATGTTGTAGCAATATTGTAACAATATTATATTAATATTGTGTCAACACATTGTCTCAACATCGTGTCAATATTGTGTCAATATTGTGCCAATATTGTCACAATATTCTGTCAATATTGTACCAATATTATAACAATATTGTGACAATAATGGTACAATATTGACAGTATTGTGCTACAGCATTTTTGTCATAATATTGTAACAATATTGTAGTAGTATAACCGTATTGTGTTAATATTGTGCCATTATTGAAATAATGTTACAGCAATATTATAAAAATATTGTGTTAATATTATGTCAATATGGTGTCAACATTGTAGCAATAACCTCTTCTAAAAAGAACACTACAGAAATTTAAAGTGTCTACAGGCTCGACGCTTGTCGTTTAGAATGTGCGCGAGAATCAAATTTAATTGAGGATCGATATAGGGTGCGCGTAGCGCGCAGGATTTAACTAGTTGAAGTATTAAAATCTTATGCCATACCTGCAATCACAATCGGTGAAATAAAAAAAATTAGCTTTGCATTTTGCGCAATGAACTGCAACTTTCGGTCATCTGCTCATTTGGCTTCTCTTCCACCAAAATTCGCTTGTGCTTGCTTTACCTCTAAGTCTTTCAATAACAAAACATTCGCATACACCTTTGTCTATTCTTCCGAAACTATTCCGCCGATCTCCACTTGTCTTCGACAAAATTTAAAGCGAGTAGCATTTGCTTTTAAGCAGAGGACAAATTTGGCCATGCGTCACTGTGCAGTAGCTTGTTTGCGCGAACCCACGGAATAAAATCGGATATTGGCCGTGCACTCTCCATTGTTTAGTTTAAGGGGCAAGAGCGAAAGTTGAGAGTGACTGGATAACCGAGCACGGCTTCAACTCTCGTTGCAAGCACTTTTAGTCATCCACGAGCTGCGGCTGACGCATGAGCGCAGGTATAAATCTCGTCTCGCGTTGCACTCAACTGTCTGGGTCGCCTCGCTTATTTCAGGCTTTGTTCGGAGGCGAAGGATGCCCGAGTATTTGTAGAAGGCTAGGCCCAAAGTGTTGTTCGTTTGACGGTGTTTTGCGAACAGGCAAGGTTTGGAAATGAATTTTGTGAAATTCGAGTTTATGGATTAGCGGGTAATCTATTTTCATCTCGATTGTATTAGTATAAGCGATTAATTTTTTAAAAAGTATTGCATTTATTATATTCCATGTTTTATTCCAAGCTGACAGCTAATGATATTGACAATGAGCATCAATAAAGTTAAAATAACTGTCATGATCAAATGCTATGATAAATATGCCCTCTTAGTAAAAACATCAGCCACGCTTTCCCAGCAATTTGCTCACTATTTACCGTTTAATAAAACGTTAATTGCAACACGTCCAGGCAGGACCAGGTCCCGCTTAAATAATAGAAATCCTCATTACACTCTTGCGCGCGAAAATCGAGACGTAAGATCATAAAGCCGTAAACAAGCACGCATTCAGTTCAACTTGCGCAGGGCGTTCATGTTGTCACGCGCGCAATTTCGGAGTGAGCAAGCAAGAGAGGACGTGTCTCCTGCAATTTTCAGCGCTGCTGGGGTAGGCACTCGTGGGGTTACTGGGATGGGTCAACGAAGGTATCAATAATTAATATCTCGCCTACAGGAATTCTCCAAAGGTTACTTTATTCTACTTAGATCTGATTTACGAGCGCTTCTTTTCACGTTAACGCTACAAGTTTCTGCAGGGGAGATAATAAGAGTGCTGGAAGATTTACGTGACGGGCTTGAATAGTTTAAGCGAATAAATCATGATGTGACTTACAAAATCACGGGCTTCGTTAGGGATGGTGTTTACGAGGCTGTGATGCGGTAGAAGAGAAATAATTTGACTTCCTAGTGAGTGATGCAAATGTATTACCTGAAATCATAGTGCTTGTTTAAAATTTTCATTTATTTTCGTTTGAATTTTTAATATAAAATACGACTGTAGACAGCACTATTGCGTCGACAAATATTTGCTGTGTGAAATTGCATACTGTTTTGAATTAGCTATTATGTTTCGACTAGTTTAATGTAGATTTTGAATCACGCTAAGCATAAATGCAACCATATTCGAGCGCATTTGAATTTTCGGAATGTCAATAACATTTAATAGGACCTCATCACGTTTGATACGTCATCGGTCGAGGTAATGCAGTTTCTCATTCGCACATACTTTCAATTTCCAGTTGCCATTAGGCAAAGCAAATAGCTTTATTCCCGATAATTGCCAGATTGCGTCTCAAAACAAAACGCTTCGATTCCCAACTTTATATTATATTTTAATCAATAACACTGTTAAGAAAAAATTTCTCACCTACTATCCGAATCATCTCTACCCACACAATTTCTTCATGAAACCGTCGCTCTGCATCAAAACTATCCAACTTCGGAAAACCAACTGGCACGCGTTGCCAACTTTCCAACTTTTCGACTAGCCATAAATTCCAGCAGGCCAATCTAGCCCCCCCCCCCCTACTCTCCCGACATCCAATGCAGCGGCCCGCAAGCTGGCACGCTCATTCTTGTCGCGAGATTAGAGCTCTTAGCGGAAGGGGGCAGGGACCCCCGCGTGATTACATATTCAAACAAGCGCTCTCAGCCCCAGGGATAGAGTCGCGGGGCCGATACGTATTTCCCCGAGACTTCGAACTCGGAGCCTGCCGCCGCTGCAGCTGACGAGTCTGTCAGGGCCAATCGGGGACCCTAATAAGGAAGTTGCGCGACTAATTAGCCTGCCTTGGAGGCGCGCGCGCTGCCCTCCAATGAATATTCTCGCTCGTTTAAATTCGGTATTCGAGATGCCGGGGGAGGAGGGATGGCTTCGCGTTCGAAAGCAATCGAATTCCCTTTGACTTGGCCATCGCCGAGTATTCCAATATCCCGGCATCTCTCTTTCTGGCCTCTTATGTGGCTGGCCGCCAGGCTCTAACTATAATTTAGTGCCGAGTGGTGCGTGTGAGCTAGGGTAGAGTGTCGGTTAGTTTGGCTGAGTGAGCGAGTGTAGGCGTCCTTGCTCTGGCTTGGCTAACTATTTGGATGGAAAGTCAAGTTGGAATGGCTTAGAATGCAGAGATAAATGAGAAATTAACCTTTTTAAGAAAATGTCGAAGAGTTGTTGTAAATGGAATGTGAAAAATAATTTTAAATTTTAAAAATGCTTAAAGTTAAACTTTAAGCAAAACTATGTAGTTCATTTTTACAGGTGTGATGAGCTTTAGCAGAAGATTAATAAGCCCTATTTAGGGGGCTCAATTAAAAAATTATCTCGAGTGGTAAATGTGTATTTCCCTCACCCATGCCAAAATCTACAATTTCATCACAGAATACGTTCGTGTTTCTTACTTTATACATACTATGCATCAATTAAGTGGAACGTACTATTCGCAACTATCTGCAACTATACGTTTCATTGCAAACGAAACAATAATTATAACAACCTCCAACACCACCTATAAAATTCACCTCTTCATATCATCGTATAGCAAAGCCACTCACACTGCACTCAATAAAGTATCTCACTATTCCCATCCCATCCAGTCAATCGCCCTCGCATCATAATCGGCTTTTCCTCATCTGGCGAATCGCCGCTAATTCATCCCTTCTCGCGTCCGAGAAAGAGACGACACGTATAACGACGCAGCATCTGGCCGAGCCGTTCTCCCTCTTGTGCCACATTTAGCCGAGAGCGAGCCGATAAGAGTCGCACACCACTTGTTGACCCACTTCGCGCCGATCGTAACTTATCGGATGGGAGCCAGGCGGCCTATGAACTATCTTTGCGGCCGCTAAACACGCCGGCGCAGGGTAACATTTGAGGATCCTGACGCGGGAGACGGCCTCTAGTTTACAGCGCAGTCGTTGGCGTGCGCGCACGCAACCGCGTGATATCGCGCGCGAGAATTTGCAGTTGCGCCGCCAGTGCGGAGACGCGAAGCTATCTGGGCTATCAATCAGCGAAGGGGACGTTGCGTGCGAGGATAGTTTACTCGGCCGCGTGACGATTGCGGTGAATGGCTTGACGCAGGGGATTTTTCTGGTTGTGTTTTAATAAGATTGCACGGCTTTGATATGATGGAGAATTTCAGGGTGGAAGATAGAGAACGTAATCCGCAAACGGTTGTAAAAAATAAAACGATGAAAGCACAGTATTAGTTTTATGATACCGAAATCCGTGTTCATTATCACATGGCAAGCCCTTACTGCGTCAATAGATCTCAAAGTCACATCTTTGTCCCAGCACTTCCTTATTCGCAAACGAAAATCGGTACAAACGTAGCATTACTAGCACCATGTCAAACAGGATGACCACAAGAAAGTGTATACGACCGCATGACTATCTGTGATCTGCACGCCTCAGTCGCGCTTTATCTTGAATCCAGAGCGTCTCTTCTCGCCTCTGCAGCGTAAATTTATCTTCCGACATAGTCGACACAGAGAGAGGGAGAGAGCGCGCGCGCGAGAGAGAGAGAGACAGAGAGAGAGAGAGAGAGAGAGAGAGAGAGAGAGAGAGAGAGAGAGAGAGAGAGAGACAAACCGCAAGCGCGTGCCCATCGGATTAAGTCCAGCGGCGAACCAGCCCTCTCTATCTCCGCTTCTTCCGAGCTTTCGTCCGCGCGCCGTCTTTGTGTTAACAGTGCAGATTTTAGCCCCTTCGCCGCGATCGATTAGCCGGTAGATTTAGCGCGCGAGCGCACCGACGAGAGGCTGTATTTACACTGGCCACGGTGCACACGGCTTAGGGAACTCGCCGAAAGCTTATATACGACTTCTTTTTGTGGTACGCGGGGCTTCGTTGCCAGAGCGGGTAATTTTTCAGTTTCGGATTACAGGAGATTCGGAGTCGCAGAGAGTTTTTGGGCCTCGTTCGGGAGATTTTTAAAAGTCTAGAACGAAGCGCTTTGCTGGCGCTGTACAGAGAGTTTGGTTTACTCTTGGCGAGAGCGTTGGCCGTGTGGAGACGTCTGGTGTAGTATCGATGTTTGGTTTAGGGGACTGCTGAATATTTTGGTGATGTGTGTTTTGGCGACAGTTTGCTGGATTTTAGCAAAAAACCTATCTTGTATTTAGTTTGGAGAGTTTAGAGTGAAAAGGAATAATTTAGAACAGGACTCTATGGTTCAAGAAAAAAGCGATTTTGTAAACATATAACATAGCGTAGTACAGGACAAAAATGAAATGTTATGAAAGTATGGTATGTTAAATTTAAATATTTATTTAGCTAGAAAAATGTTTGAAGAATCTTCTTTGTTTATTTTATAGTTAAATTTTCAAAACGGAAAAGAGTAATTTATCTACTCTTTGGCTATACACGATTAAATTTGTGCAATCATTGTGGTAAAGTATTTATTTATAATATACAGACTATTAAAAAAGTTCCGATACAGAAAAGCAACTTTAAAAGTAAGAATCTGACAGAAAAAGCCTTATAATTTTTGTCTTAAACTTTTTTCTGTTCCGAATTTTCCATTTTAATTTATTTAAGTGTTCTGGAACTGTTTATAGTTTGACCTAGCCGATGATCGCAAGGTCTAGGACAGGGTTTGGGATGGTCATATCTGAACTTAAAGTTTCGTGTTCTTTTTATTTCCGGTTTCAAAAATATGGAGTTTTTTAAAATAAAAACAACTTGACCTTGAAATAACTTTGAAGGTCAATGTCGAGGTCAGATCCAAGGTCATTTGGTGATAGCCAGAGAAAAATCCTACAACTTTTTATCTTAAACTTTTCTGTCTTACTTTTACTTTCCGAATCTCCTATATTTTGACTTTTTAAATGTTCTCCATAAAATTGAAGTTCTATAGTATTTTTAAAAAGTTTAATAGTTAAAACTAAGGTTTTTTATTAAAATTTTTTACAAATTTATATTAATTTCTGAGTATCAATAAATATATCTAAAATACAATGTGTAAAAGATATTTGTTGTATGCAATTGTACCATAGTACGCATATGCTCTTTTCTCCGTTATCATTATACTAAATATTTAAAGTTTAACACTAAGTAAATGGCTTTAACGATCTAATAATTAATATAAGCAGATTAAACTTCAATAGTGACCGTCATTTACCAAATAATTCGCTAATCGCGTTACTATAAAAGCCCCTTTGAGAGGCGCTGACTACCTCCTCACCGCAGCGATGAAACTTGCAAAATCATTAATGTCATAATGTGCTTGAATATAAACACATGCATCTACTCTATAAATCCATGTTTATAATAATTGCACATGTAAGTGTAGCACTTACTTAAATACATAGTTATCATTTTTAAACCTTAAAGTATATTAAAATGATGTTTTAAGTGAAAGCACACAAGTATAACTATAATATACTTTTTTATTCTAATATCGACCAGAACGCAACAAAGCTTTCACCAACTCTAAACTATCCTTATTTCTTAATAAAGTCTTCGGCGTACTAAGACTCACTTTAACCCTCTACAACGCATAACGCAAAAAAAATTCACCTCTAATAAGTCTCCCTCAGACGCACCCGCCCATGCCTCAAATTAAGCGCTCGTGCAATTAAAGCGCATTCCCGTTCAACCTGCGCCTATGCGCAAGTCGTTTATATACTAGCACCGAGAGAGCTAGAGAGCCGCTGTCGCCGTAGAGCGCAGGTAATGGAATTGCGTACGGTGTA
Source organism: Eupelmus kiefferi (assembly GCA_030522745.1). Taxonomy (NCBI): domain Eukaryota; kingdom Metazoa; phylum Arthropoda; class Insecta; order Hymenoptera; family Eupelmidae; genus Eupelmus; species Eupelmus kiefferi. Next base: position 11,496 of record JAPYZB010000284.1, on the reverse strand, counting down.
TTATTTAAATTACCGAGGTATCGCACGAGAACTTTCATTATCCTCCAGCATGAGGCTGGATTAACCAGTCATAACCTAAAGCATAATGCATCCACCACCTCCTTCATTTCTTCTCCCTACTTCCTCTTTCTCTCTCCGAAAACATCGACCCGCAAAGTTCAAGGATAGTCACCAAAATGCAAGGAGCAAGATGCGGTTTTCGCGCATGAGTGCAGCGAGAGACGCGAAATTTATACCAGAGAGGCGCGCAGCCGCGCGCTTAAACGAATTTATATCTTCCGCGAGCTCGAGAGCGCTCCGAGATGGCTTTTTGCACTTTGGTTTTTGGAGTGTATCTTTGGGGTTATACTGTTTTCGAATTTTGAGAGAATTTCAATAAGCTGGTCGCAGGTGGAGATAACGGTTGCTGTTAAGTTATTATTAATTGTGAAAAGTTTGTTATTTAGTGATTTTTAGAAATGTTGTTATTATTCAACGAAATATTTATACGAATTACGATGAATCAAGTGAGGCAATAAATATCATATTTCTTACGTTTATTTTTTATAATTATAATAAAATTAAAATTTTGCACTTTTTAGCAGTCGGTAATAAAAACGCTTTTATTTTTAAGGCGATCACTTTTTTAAGGAAGGAATTTGTAATTAATTTTATTTAATTAAAAATGTTTTAATAATTATTAGTTATAGTTATGTTTTTCGTGATTTTTAATTTTTTGTAAACGTTAATATTATTGTTCGTGTATTTTTTTATAACTTCAACTTTTTTGTTTCTTATACGTGTAAGATAGTTGTATTTTAACTTCATAGTCTTTCTTTCTAAACTTTTAGAATTTAATTTCTTACATTTGCGGTGAAAGTTTGCGAAATTTTTTATAATGCAAAGTATGCTAATCTATGTTACAAAAAATTTACGGATTTAGTAATTTAAGCGAACAAAATTTCACAAAAACCTGTTTTGAAAGTTAAATAGTAAAGTACACTGCTTTAATGTATTTTAAATGATTCATTAGATTAATTATTCTTTATAATTATAGAAAATTAAATACTGTTTAATGCTTCAACAATTATTTTGTCATTTATAAATTTTGGTTAACTCAAATTTTTAATTAAAAATTGAAAATATATAATTAATATATTTTTTTAATTATTAATTTTTCAAATTAATTTGTCACCTTTATAAGCTCAATATTTTTTCAATAAAATTAAAATACTAGTTTAAAAGTTCAAATATATGCTCACTCGATTTTCTATGGCAATTATAATGAAAAGCAATTAATCGTACTCTTTTGTTCCGCAGCATCCTAAAGTCCGCAGTGTAAATCCAGATTTGTTCCGAATTCTAATCTGATCCAACCTAAATCGGGATAAAATCGTAGTTTCATTGAAATTAATAGCTCATTATTTCCGACAACCTGTAATTCCCAGTGCTCGTGGTCGAGAAAAGACGCGCTCTCGCGAAAGTGAAAACTAGTAATTGCCCTAAATCACTGCGATACTAAAACTGTCCATCGATTGACCTTCTCGGCTTGGATTCGCAAGATTTGTAAGCCTGCGTTATAGCTGTAACTAGTGGCTTTTATTGTTCGTGCTTTTATTAGCGAATTAAGGGGATAAATCTTGTAGTGATGATATTAAATTTTACAAAATGGTTACGAATATACGATTTCATTCCAAAGAATTGTGTGATTTTTTTAAAATTAAAATTAATGTAATTAGAGCAGTCATAATTATTTTGCATTACGCATCACCATTTCGTGCTAAGCATCACAACCATACCACTCTTATTACAAAATTGTCATTACATTACAAACAACCAGAACTCTAATTAATTATTTTCCATCCACAAACTCTCCCTTCCATTTTCACCTCTTCAAAAAGCCCGCTCTCAAACAAACTCTCGTCACATTCGCGAGCCTCAGCGGGATCGTCAGTATTCAATTAAATCCGGGCCAGTACTTTGACGCGAAACTATCGGGCGTGCTTATCCCGTCCATGTTCCCAGACAGCCCACACTCCCACGTACATACACACACAGAGAGAATCGAGCTTAGCTCTACAGCATCACTGACCTGTGCGCCGACGAGTCCGGCCCGCAGCCTCGGTATGTCCGTGTGACTCCAGTCCGACTTGGCCCAGGGATCGACCCGGCCCAAGTCACTGCTCAGATTCACCTCTCCCAGCTGATTGTGTACGAACTTCCTGACGTTCCAGGGCAAATCGTTGTGCCTGCGAACGGAAAAGAGAGGAAAAAATGTCAGAGAGGACTGGATTGTTGCGGATGGCTGAGCTGGTGGGATGGGATTGCTGAAGAACGAGGGCAAGTTGCCTAAGGTTTTCCGAGCGGAGTGTACTCGGGCTGTATTGAATGACGTTTTAAAGGAGAGCTTTTTCTTCAAGGGATATCGATTTCGATGTAGGAATGGGGAATGCAGATGCTTTGAAGCTTCGCGAAACTGGTCGTTCGAGTTTTGAGAGATTTATCGTTCTGCATTTAGATAAATCGTTAGTTAATTGCAAGGCTGAATCACTTCTTTTTAAAATTTGCAGTTAAAAGATTCTTCCATCACAATTAAACGTATATTAGTATTTTCAAATGGCTCAACTCTAGCATGAAAAGTATTCAACTACCGACTTTTGTTCTTCCCACGATTAACAGCATCGCGAGTGCAAGATCTGCATAAATTCAAACCAAGCCCAGAAGTCTCCCAACAATCAAAAGCACTTAAAACATCAAACCAAGCCCAATAGTTCAATGCCCACCTCTCGGCCAGCTCTTCCCTTTTATCCCATCGAGAGAACAGCGCCAGCAGCTCGACCTAATAAGAACTAAGAACCGCAACGGGCATCCCAAGAGGATCTCTCCCTCGAACTACCGCGCCGCAGAATCCTCGACAATGGAGTACTCTTAATCTATCCCCCCACGACTTCCTCCCACTCCCGGCATTATCTTTGTCCAGTCGCAGCCATCCGCTCGACGACAAAGAGAGAGAGGTAGATAAAGAGACTTACCCGTCGATCAGAGGCACTTCAGTGAGGATCCTCCTGATCACGTCCAGCCTTTGCTGGTGCGTGGCAGGGGCCGTCTGCAATAGCAGGGGCAGGCAGAGCCCGCCAAGCAGTAGCGCCGCGACCAGCAGGAGCACGGGTGCCAGGACGCGGCAGCGCCTGCGCGGCGAGTCGTCGCCGGAGCGTCGCTCCTTGCCGCTGCTGCCGCTGCTCGGCGAGTCCTCGCAGGGCGGCGGCAGCCGCACCGTGCCGTTGCACGGCGCCACGTCTGGCAGTTCGGTTAGGCACGTTGTCTGAAAGCAGAAGAGATAACGGGGTTGAGATTTTGATTTTTAATTTTTGAGGTTGGAAGGAGTTTTCGGGAAGATTAAGGTGGTTTTTGATAATGTGGTGATGGGGCTGATTTATGTGTTTGTAAAATTTTGAGCAAAATTAAATCTTATCTCATAGATTTTTTATTATTTTTCTAGTATTTTTATAATTGTCCATAACTTTTAATCGATTCGCCTTTTTAGATTTTGAGGTATACTCAATCAAAGTTCATGTTTTTACATTATGATTAGATATTTATATGTGGATACAATTCATGAACTTTGGATATAAATAATATCTTAAAATCTAAACGGTAAATCAATCTGAAATTTTGCTTAAGACTATAAGAATCAATTTTGACTTTGTACGATTCTTTATTCTTCAATATTGTATGAACATTATGAAATAGCTACCCTTAATGTAATAAATAGTTATTGTGTAATAAAATATTTATAAATTACATAATTTTATAAAAATATAAATACAGGGAATGAAGTGTAATATTACTTGTTATAATGATTATCAATAAATTTTTTAGTAAATAAATCCGCTTATGTCCGGATTTGAAGAAACGCATTTTCAGTAGAAAAATACGAGTTTGGCCAGACATGCAACACGATCATTGAAAACAAATATTTTAGTAATCTACAAATAATTACTAACAAATCATAATCTTCCTCAACAGCAACAATCCCAACATCACCCAAACCATCATAAACCTGTGCACCCAACTCGTGCCTCGCCCACGGCCAGTCCTCGCCAGTCCTCCAAAGTTTTTCAATCGTTCCGCGTGCGAGGCGACGCGCTGAATCTTTTAAACGAGCAGCAGAGCTTCTTGCTCCTCGAACCGCCTCGAGGCTTCACGGCATCTGGCCGGCAAAAAGAAGCAAGACCAAATCGCGCCGGAGCGAGGAAGAGAAAAGAAAAGGGAAAGAGAGAGACGCGAGGGATTTTCGGGATTTTAGGAAGATGATCGCGTAATCCCCAGGAGACCCGTGAAGAGCATAATAACGGAATTAAACTATCAGCACATAATGCCCCGTACCTCGAGGACGCACTAGCACCCAGCGAACTGTCGTTGAACTTCCGAACTGCCACGGCCCGATTCTCTCTGCTCTATCCCTCCACCCCATCCTCAGGCCTCTATCTCCTTTTATCTTTCTCGCGCACGTACGTTCGTTTGTTCTAGTCCCGGCGCTCTCCGCGCTCCTATGACTTGTCTAACTTTCCATTCGCGCGCTCGTGCGCCAGCCTCATTTTATCTCTCTTCTTTTTTTACGGCTGTTGCGCGCCCGGAGCTTTTTATCGTTCTTTTCTCACTCAGTTCCGCTCGATTTTTCTCCCGGCATTCTTTATTACGTTTTTTCCGTTGTTTCTCCCTGCCGCCTTTTTTACGCGGCTTGTATGCCTTTTACCTCGCTCCTTGTCGGCTGCGTTTTATCGTTTCAGCCGCTCAAAGGGCTTGGCGTAATAAAAATTATAGGCATTGTTAACGGCGCGAGCGAGATATTGCTTCGGCGGCTCGATGTTTTTGCCAAGTCGACGCTGTGGCTCGATGCCGGGTAGGGGAGCAAGATGAAAATTTTTCGATGTGCATGGAGGTAATTAAGCGGCGCACTTATTAAGTTTTTAATTTTTATTGAGGAGAGCGTGATTTTTATTTTATGGTGAGACGTAAGACGGTTGAGTGAGGAGTACTAAAGTTGCTCCATAGTCTTGCTCTATCTCAGTACAGTGACGATGCGTTTTACGTTTGAGATAACGTTAGAAGGACTTGCTGAAGCTATTTACATTTGAGTTTAGTGCGGTTGACGACGTCTTCCTTTACTGTGCAACAATCATATTTCCTGTAATATTTCATTTTTGTTTTCTTTTATACTTTTATATTTGTTATTTCGTATTTTGTAGATTATTCTGCTTCTTAATGCTTCTTAAGTTTTTATAAAAAATAATTTTTTTTTAATTTTTCCGTTTCCACTAACTATTAATTGTATTCATCCATTTAATTTTCTAAAATGCTTCAGAAATGTATGAATGAAAAATATATGCAGTTCCATTTTACTCGAGATTACTTTCCGGAAAGCTTTTGTCTTTTTCTTTTTCTGTAAAACTCACAATTCCAACTTTTTTTCAAAATGCCTTAAGGAATTAATGTTACTGTCTTTTACTCACTCAATTTTTTCTTCGTATAAATCCTACAAGAATAATCTTCTTCCTGTCTCTATCTAATTCATTTTTTTATTAGTTGACCTTTGTGTCTTTTTTTGGAACTTTCAAATTATATGCAGACAATTTTGATTATTTTTGTGAATATTTATGCAAGCAAGTTATTAATAATTTTTATTCACTGCCGTGCATCACTATAAAAGATTATTGATTTCAAAAATCCAAAAACAAAACACTATGACAACAAAATTTTACTTCTCTTAAATCTCGTGACAGAAAAGTTTCATAATAACATGCTAAACCCAAAATTTCCAAGTCAAAACAATAAAATCACAACGGCGCAATCAAGAAACTTTATTAATCCAAATACAAAAACAAAATAACAAAGAGCGCGTAAATAAACGATCATTCGCGTTCAGTGGCGAAATAACATTACTTTTCAACGAAGATTGAATCAGTGAAAAAGTGACCCGGTTCGCGGCGCCGCATCCCCCTCAAGTCTCCAGACAGTTTGGCACCGGGGGAACGAAAGTTAGCAAGAAATGCCCGCGCACGCGCCGCGCCGCATTCACTCGCTACGTTACGCGCGTTAGAGCGAGTTACAAGTTTTGCCTACATTACACATGTAGTTCACCGCGCATCGAATCTATCCTGGAATGCGGCTTGTCATCGATCCTGGATCTTCCGTGGGATTCCGTTCGACTTGTATATGTCTTTTGTGGTAGCTTGAATTCCACGGCTCTTTGTTGTCTCTTTTTCGTTTTCTTTTGTGCTTTCTTACCAAGGCAAGACTTTGTTGCTATACGTTCGTCGCAAATATACTGACTGAAACGTAAGAACTTATCTCCTATTTTTTCACAATTCGTTCCTAAACACACATCAAATCATGCCGCTAATTACCCCGAAACACCAATTAAACTCAACCCGGTCACCTCCCCACCTTCGTCCAATCTACTTTACCTCATCATCGGCCGTAACCATGACACGATAGCTCGACAGGCCCATTATTCTCGCAACGCTTTGGCAACGCTTGTATCGCAAACAAAGATTATTCCCTCCCCTCGGACAGCGCGTATCGCGATAGAGCCGGCCAGATTAAAAGTCTCTCTAGCGCCTTGTATCTCCTTCCTGCTTGCACGCTAGGAAAAAGCCCATTTGTCAACGGTATATCCTTACACAAGTTCGGGGCTGGGCTGGCTGACTGCGTGGGCTCTGCCCGAGATATACGGGGGTGGGCTGCTCGTGGAAGATAGCGAGAGGATGGAAAAAAGAGAAAGAAGAGGAGGCGCGCTGGGTATATATATCGATGATGCGTGTTTCTCTCGGGTAAGGCGATTTGTCGGATTGCTCGGACCGTGGGAGAGCGGAGCAGAGGTTCGCCTGTGTCTGGGAATTCGCGATTTGCATTGGAGAATGAAGTTTCTTCTTGGGAGAGAGAGAGGGCGGAATGTGGCCGAGGGTAGTTCGAGAGGGCAGACAGCTGGTTCTGAATGGAAATCGGAACATTTATGGCTTATGTGAAATGTTTATTGCTTTGGAAACTGTCTAGACGAAAACTGGTTATTAATGGATTGGTTAGGGCAGATGGTACGTTAATTCGATTGTCATTTTTTAGTATTATTGTGGAATACGATAATAGTTATCCAATTACAGTAACATTAATGCATTAACATTTACGAATTGTCAACTCGTTTCAACCAGATCCTCTTTAATTTTCCACCAACCATTTCCACCTCTTCCTTCTAATCCCTCATTTTTTCCAACAATACACACCTACTATTCCTGCTCGCCCTCCCACTCAAAACCGCATACCAATACTCCCTCAAAGTTCAGCAGCACAGCCAGCGCATTCCTCAAACGAGCGTCAGCTCGACCGACGTCCTAACAAACATTTCCTTAACACCTCTCGCTCTATTCGTCTTTCTCAGCCGTCGGTGTTTCCCCCGACGGGCGAGAGCCGAAACTTGGCTCTCTCAGCCAGCCAGCGCTCGGCCTCGTAAACTCGCTGGGTGCGTGTGCAGCCGCTGGACAGCAATTTGCTTAACTCTGAGCTGACCGTCGGAGAACTGCGGGCCGGCAGTAGCACGCGGGGATTTTATATACGAGTCGTACGTGGGGGGCTAGTACTGAGAGAGGCTACAAGCGCTCGTTACGCGAGTCGAAGTGTAGCTGGATCGGAGAGATGCAGTTGCTGCTAGTTTTTTCTTCTTTTTTTTTAGGGAGTTGCTGGAAGTTTGGGATGTGGATTGGGAGGATTGGTGATCGTTGGTCGGGTGGGATGCAACGATATTTTTTGAGGATAAGTGGGAATTTTATCGGGAACTTCAAAGCTGCTATATAAGAAGAATTTACTGCTACTAAGAAACACGTTACGTTCGAACATAAAAGTGTAAATGAATCAGTAATTACAGGTGCTTAAACCTGAATAATCCGAAAAAAGATAAGTGATAATTGACTGGCATTGTGACTTAAAGAAAAGCACAAAAAAATCCATTCCCTTCCCTCAATATTTTTTCTACCTACCATTTCAATCCCACAATTTTTCCCCCGCGCACGCAGCCACCGTTCATTAACTTCGATCAGCACGGTCCGGCCAATCACCCTTTTCCATTCTCCCTCCACGCTTACTCCCCATCATCGTAACTCCATCTCCATCACCCTGGGCTACGACTCCCGGCAGATGGAAATTATCTAGAATTCACAGGGCGTGATAAAGCGAGGAGGGCGGTCATAAAGAAGAGCGAGAAAAAGCGTAAGAGAGCTAAATAGGTAGACAGAGAGAGAGAGAGAGAGAGACATACGTGCCGCGTAGAATCTCGAAGCGCCGCGCGCACTAATGAAGTCGCCGAACGCGAGCTCACGGCTAGGGGGATACCTACGAGGGTGCGGCTATCACGCACGGAGGTAATTAAAAGTCCGCTCTCTTTCCGGTCTCTCTCGTTCTCGAGGCGGTTGTGCGCTTCATTGTTTATTTACGAGTTTTTTACGAGGTCTTTTGCTGATTGATGCTTGAATAGGTTGAGACGTTAAAGTGTGCGGATAGATCCTTGGAAATGGAAACGTTCTGATAAGTGCATATACGGCAAGTACATTTTTGACTCGGAGTATCTATGGAGCGTAAGGATGGAAGTAGCATGACCAAGGGCGTGCCCGCGGCACGTCGAATTTCCCGCGCCGAGCATAAAGTTTCCAATGCCTACACCAGTTTCCCAGCTCGGATTTATAGTCGCGAACTAATGCCCAGTGAGTATCTGCTTAAACGATGCAGTCGTGTGTGAGTGTGGGAGAGTGTGGTGAATTGGAGTCTACGTGAGTTTTATACGGCGAAAAGGTGGAAGGAATAAGATGGTAGTCGATTCTGACTGGGAAGTTAATAACGACACTTTGGGGAGTTAGGCGACCTTTATTTATGACCAAATAAGATAAAGAAATCAGAGTGAACTACTAGATTAACGGATTAAAAATTTTGATTAATATTATTTTATTTAATGAACTAATCTTTTGGTTTTCATTAAACTTAATCTTGTAGTGACTTATTTCACAAAAGTCTTTTGTGATTCGCTCTAGGTGGTCAAGTGATGTATAGCGCGTGATCAAGTACTTTACGGTGTACCGGGTATTCAATCCATTTTTACGTGAATCAGCTTCGGCATTCAGGAAAATTTAGCAACGCTGGCATCTACCTAGTCTAGCAGCTGGTAAGCCACTCCTAGAACTTTGACAAAATCGATGTTAACATTTTAGATTCAACCCTTTATAATAAATAATTCATTTCTTTTATTCATTTATGATACTCGACGTTTTAAAGTAAAAACACAAAATGAAATGATAAAAAACAAATATTTTTCAATCGTACAAGCTTTAGTTAATTTTTCAAAATTCACAATTCAAAACAAGCCAACCCCTCTGCGCAATCCTTTCGCAAAAGTACTCCGAACAACCGCTCCCGAACTCTGAAAAATTAACCAACAGACGCACCGTAAAGGCAAAGCCGCGCAGGATAAGAAAGTGGATCCTCCGCTCTCTGAACCAGTGACCTGGAAAGCTCGGCCAGCATCTCCGCATAACTACGCCGATGACCCCGGTGCGCCCTAACGCACGCGCGGCTGCAACCCCCCCCCCCTCCCCGGAGTTTCCACGCGCCCCAAAAAGAGCCGCTGCGCCAGTCGGGCGCGCGTGCACGTGCATAATGCACTCTCTATCTCTCTCTTCCTCTCTTTCTTTCTCGGCTTCTCTCCCTAACCGCGGTGTATACAGGAGCTCTCTATCGCGCGCCTGTGGCCCGCACGTTATTCTGACGCTGCGGAGCGTTAGAGGCATCGATTGACCATCTGGCAGGCGCGTTCTTTCGCAGATTAGGATAATTTGTTGATAGCCGGAGGCTTGCTTTAAGAGGGTGGCTGGTTGGTTATGGTGGTTTTTGGAAGGTTGGTGGAGAAGGACGGTTTGGAGTTTTATTGATATGATGTTGTAGGTATAGGAGAAAATATATTTTTTAAACTTTTTTCTGGCCGAACAAAAGAAGTTATTTTATTGTTTTGTTTAAATATTTTTTATAGATTCTTCATGCTTCTGACAGTTTCAATTCAGTATTAATATTTGAACTAGGTACACGTATTCTTTTATATAAATTTTTCCAGATTTTAGTTTTACAACCTAAAAGCTTTAAATTACAAATTAAAAAACTGGGATGAAGTTGTAAAAATGACTAATATAATTTTATCTTAAATATCACCACATCTTGGCAAAGCATCTGACGTTCAAGAGTAAAAGACCTCTTAGCTTTAAGGTGACGTGAAGCCAGTAAACATTTTTAAACAAATTCTCCTTTGCTCTTTGAGGGCTTTAAACGTTTTCTTTTGAATGCCGCTTAGAAACACGAGTAACCTGATTTTTCCACCCGGAAAATATCTTACGTTAAGCTAAGGCTAAATACTGTAGTTGAAGCTGATCAGTACTTAAGCTAATTGCATGATCTCTTTTACATTATTTTTTATGCACTTTGATAAAAACTTATTCAGTTATGGTTTTTCACTATTATTACAAAAAAATTATTTTTAACAGAGTATAATTTTCTTTGCATATATTAGTATAGAAATAATTAATATTTCAACCTTTACAGAGTAAAACAACTGTTTAAACGTGAATATCCACAGAGAATTTCTGCCATATTAAAGCTAAAACATTTCAGTAACCGTTAAAATATTTTGATAACATTTAACTTAACGTCCAGAAAAGCGGCGTTGTAAATGTTAAAACGTTACAAGCGGTACACCACAGTCAGAGCTTACACTAATCCTACACAAGTTCAGCTGAACAAGAAATTCCACATATCACATCACACTCCACATAGTTGAAGTGCTTTATTTAAGCATCTCTTCTACTAATTGCTGTTTACGTTTGTAACTAGAATAAACATCTAATTAAAAACATATCTCTCTTAAAGCGTTAAATTAAACAAAAAATAAAATGTTTAAAAGTTTGAGATAACATTATTTTTTTCTATCAAAGTTAATTCTAAAATATTATTATTAAATTCCTCTTGAGCATGATAACGCCATTTCCGCTAACTCTGTACGCGCCGTAAACACGACAGAACAAGGTTGTCATTCAGGAGCAGCCGGGCAAATTAATTAAGTGCTTGTCTCCGTTTTAGGGTTCGCGTGTCGCTGAGTGAAGGAGGAAAAAGTGAGTTTCCAGCTCTTGAGATGTTTTCTCTAATTAAGTACGAAAATTTGAAAATTATTGCGAGCGCGCACGTTTTACGAAAGTTAATCAAAGTTTTCCAATAGACGACAAGTGTTATTTATATACTTAAAAATAAAATTAAACTCAGAGCTGTAGTTAACTTCTATTAACTTGCATAATTTCGTAAATTTACTCGTGAAATCCTATACCTTCTCAAAGCAACTTTTATAAATCTGATACACTTCGCACAGAGGAACCAACCAACGCGTCCATCTATAAGCCACGTTTTGAATTGTCTATTTCCATTCACTGCACGCACCAA
>JAPYZB010000282.1:0-34633 GCA_030522745.1 Eupelmus kiefferi | reverse complement strand
ATAAGTTAAAAGTTTATAAAAATTACTTGAATGTATCTTTAAAAAAATTAAAGCATAGGTATTTTAGTACTTATAAATTTTATTTATTTCATCTACAATACACAAAGCAATTCAAAATATAACATTCTTTTATAAAGCAAATATGCACTTTTACAAATGATATTACGATTATATAAATTTTTGTAAATAAAGCTTAATTCTTTAGTCAAACTAACTAATTTTTTCTAGAACAACTAAATTATTTGTTAATAATTAAATCATTATCATTATAACATTTGTATTACAGACGTAACTAAATTAACTAATTTGACTGTGAGATCTTCACAAATCAACAAAGTACGAAAGAGTTCCTTGTATAATATTTATACATTTTTTTTTTAGATTAACTTCTATAACTCTAATAAGAGTTTTATTTTTACTTTGTATAGTAACTATAAAATTTTAATAGTATTTAAAAATTTATTTTTGATTATGTAATAATAATAAATATTTCTTTGAAAAAACTTTAAACAACAGTTTGGAGTTTGGTTATACAATATAGAATGCAAAGGAATGTGAAACAATTAGGAACTTGCATGAATATAAAATTTTTAATTTTTAATTCAAGATGTTTCAAATAAATTCCTTATAAAATATAGCAAAAACTAAATAAAATATTTAGATCATTAGTTAAGATTTTTTTTCTAATCATCTTCACTCTTTCATTTAGCGAGGTTCTTGATATGATATTTTTTGTAAAGATTAAAGTAATATGAAAACCCCCGTTATTACCGATAGTTACACTACCCCTATACATATTAGAAATATTCTGATTAAATTTAAAATTTTGTAAAAAAATGGGTCTTTATAAGACTCAGTAATATGGGGAGTTTCATATTAATAATTTGTTTCTACAAAATGCATGATTAAAACGTTTTACATCCAGATATGTAATTTCCCACAAATTATAAAGAATAAAATAATGTACGACGTTAAAACTATTAACATCAAATGTTCACCTAAATATATTTTTGTTCAGTCCCTTTTCTTCTATAATTGCTAATAAAAGTTATTCGTAATAAAATTTAAAACGAATCAATAAATAAAATATTCTTATAAAAATCATGCAAGTCCTGATATTAAAACTTCGCGTACGTAATCAACAAATCTTGCCTTTTCACATCTTCACAAGTATTAGCGATTAAATAACCATTAAAAAAGTGACATTCGTATTAAACAGTAAAATAAATTCAGAATCAATGCAATAATTAGTCATGGCTATTAGTAAAATCGACAATTTGTTCGGTTTTTTATCAAGCAAAGACATTTTTTATACCTTGTTCAGTGGCATTATTGCTAGGTTGTGTGACTGCCGGCTTTGTTACTGGTCCCGTGGAATTTGCTGGTGCTTGACTATTCATTAACATACTCCCAGTATGATTTAAGTTCGAAGCCTGTATGAGATCAAAAAAATTTCATAAAATCTTTTTCTTTCTCTGCTACGTATTGGGTATTTCATTGACCCTTTTTAAATAAGGATAAATTACTTTCTTAATCGTGACGTAAAAATATTTGTTTAATTTCACGAATACCAATAATACTTTATTTAGTTATAGCAATAAAGTCTCATTGTAAATTTGTTTCGATATGGATATATCTTCTTTCTTTTCTTCATTAATTCATCACGAGATAAGTGATAAGTGCACCGTTTCTTCGCAATAAATGATCATGTTTGCGATAGTAAATAAATTATTTAAATTAATAATTCAAAAATGATTTTTTTTTTTAATTAAATAATCAAAAGACTTCATAATTTTAAAGTTAAAAAAATAATAACAATTATAATAAAGAAAAAAAAAAGAATCCGCGTGGTGCATTTACCCGACGAAAGACAAACCTACCGTTGGAACTGTACTAGCTGGTGTGGTCGTAGCTGTCGTCGTAGCCGCTGGGGCTGTTGTGCCGCCCGTTATCGCCTTCTTCGCCTTTTTTCTGGGTGGCCGACTGCCTGCGTTTCCTGAAAATTCAATGTAAACGTGCTACTAAAAAACGACAGCTCAACTTTGTATCATCGTGTTCTACGTGTTTTCTTTTCTACGAGGTAGTGGAGTACTCTTGAAAGATACCATATTCGCTCAGACCATGTACAGAAACTACAATAAACATCTTGGATACCAATGATTGAAGATACCATACCGATAAATATGATAACCATATATATATGTGACAGCCAGCCGGTTCAATAAGAAGTCATAAATATTATTTTCTAATAGATTTTATTTATATACTTATATTATAATTATATCACTGTGTACAACAATGTTAATTTAAATATCTCAATTGTATGCTTTTTTGTGGACTTTCATCTTAAGGTTTCTGTTTTTTCTTTTTTTAATTTTTTCTTCTTCGCCTCCTCTTCTTTATTATTTCTCATTTTTTTTTATATTAAAAAATCTTAATGCGCAGAACAATTTTTTCATCTTAACTCTCACTTACACTCTCTCTCTCTCTCTCGTTTCTTTCTCTCTCACTCTCTCGCATAATTCTACATAAAATGTTCAAATTACATGTGTCAATTATTCGCATATGATTGCGTGTGTGTGTTTGTTTAATGTTGTGTATAATATTTATATATGTATAATATGTATGCCTAGATGCACATACATACACGCGCGCGCAAACCTGAAAACACACGCATACACAGCAAATTCTGACACGTACATATATACACCAAATATATGTATGTCTCTCCTTTCTCTCTCGCTTGATTTTTTTTTCTTTTTGCTAATTATCGACGCTTTGGAGCGACTTGCTTATCCTTTTTGCTACAAGGGTAGTCGATAGGTTTTGCTCTTATCTTTTTAATTATGTAAAATGACAATGACAACAGTGAAATCGTGACGATGTGTACTGTTGCAAACATATGTATGGATGACGCTGATTTTTCATTCCCTTCTTATTACTTTTATTTTTCTTATCCATCTCATTTTGTTTTGCGATGATAAATCGAGTCGCGAAGACGATTACAAAGGTTCTTTGCCTTCGACTCAGACATACATACACACATACACAAACAAAAGAAGAAGAAACCATCAGAACTTATAGATTTTTTGTTCTTCGTACAATGCACTACTATAGTATAATGTAAGATTAAAATTTTAATTAATGGTACATAAAGGTTTTGCACTAATATAAAAAAAAGAAAATATAATCAATACAATTGCAGCCATCTCGAGAGAACATAATATTTTATGAACGATATATAAAAGTATAATATATAATATGAGTGACACGCTCGTATAAGGCTTATAGCTCTTTTTCTAAACATAATAATATATTAATTATAGATAATCTTTAGCTTTTCTTTCCCAAGCGTTTTTTTAATCCAAAAAAATAAAAAGAAATTCTAGTCGTAGGGTTAGCACGTAATTATTACTGAGATCGGTGGCAAGAACTTATCCTGCTTGACGTTGCGTTTGATTCAAATAAATATATTTATATAAAAAAAAAATTAGAGAAGAAAGTCACAAGCAAAGGTTTTGTTTTTAATGCGTTACAACTGTTACCGACTATAAAGTATTGAAAAAACTCTGATTACACATTGAGAAAATTTTTTTCAAATCCCAGGCACTTCATGACGTTCATAACTATATTAATTAGTCTTTTCCCTTAATTAGCTATCAGTAATCGATAGTATAAAGATACGTCTTCTTTATAAAAATTTGTATAAATGTATAAATTTTATTCTTTGCCTAAAGCTTTTATATTTAAATTCTTTTAAAGGCGTCAGAGAAAGAAATCCCTCAGAAAAAAAGAATAAAAAATAATTTACTATAAGACGTTAATTAAACACTAGAATTACAATGATCAAAAACACTAATTAATTAATACGAAAAAATCAAGAAATACAAAAAATTTTAACATAAAAACACTTATTAGTCGGTAACAGCTGACTTTCTCATCCCCTTAACAACATAATCAGCAACTTAACTTCCTACGTGTAAGTTTATCTAAGGAAAAAAACGAATAGACATATCGATGAATCAAAGTGCATCCTGCAGGATTTTACCCGTCTCTTCGCCCGCTAACTTAACCGCACAAGCTTAAATATGTCTCAAAACCCAAGTATTGGTTCACAAGCGTCTTACTGATACGAAGCAATATGAAAAAAAAAGATGAGTGAGTGTGCGGTATGTGTTTACCTAAACAAATGCGTGTACAGTACATACTTAGAAATTTCCCTATACAAGCATTTTGAATCCCCGTTCTCCGTGTCATACAAACGCGAGCTCAGAGTCGCTATTTTCCTCTAAATTTAGACGAGAGTGAATTTTTATTGCAAAGCACGAGAGCCTCGGTAAAAAAGAAGCTAAGGTGCGCTCTTTATGTACACTTCGGAAGAAAAATTCGCCCGTTTAAATTTTAGAGTGCGTGCGCGTGAGAAACGAACGGACACACCTTACACATGGAAGAAAAAAACTCTTGCCTTCTCGCGTTCTGGAAGCAAAGCAACGTGATGCGAAATAACGTCGCGATACATGCGTATCTATATGGAGAAGAAATAGGCGAGAAAGTAGGTGTAGTAATGCGCGAAGAGCCCCGGCTTATCTTAATTTATATAATATAGCGAGCCGGAGTCCGCAGCTCCCGAAAATAATGAGAGAGTTAAAGAGTCTGTATAGCTAGGTGATGAAAGTCGACGCGTGTGTGTACGTATGTCAAGAAGGAAAAAGCAGAGGAAGGCGAGTCTCGTCTAAATATTAATTGCGCGTTAAATTTTGCTTCACGCCTGTCACTTTTCCATCCCTCTACCTTTTTCCTTGTGTCCTCTCTCCTTTATATATACTTATATGCAATAAAAATCAATTCTAGTGTTCGACGATTATCAATCGTATTTTTTATATTAGTCCTCGCTATATATATGTACAAAAACGCGTACGCCGCGGTTCTTGCCCGTCGATATACCTATATATAATATATATATATTTATTTATTTATTTATTCATTTATTTATTTATATATTCAACGCGATAAAAACACACACACACAAACAAGAAGTAAAGTAGAATAGTAAGAAAGGAAAAATTGTACAGAAGTAATATGGTCTACCGATTGCAGAGATAACGAATTAACGGATGGAACGCGCGCAACAAGCAAAAGACACGATCAGTGAAACGAGTGTTATATATGAGTTACAGTAGAAAAAAATCAACGAGGATTACTCGATAGTGGAAAAATCGGCACACGATTATACACCCTTAAATCTTTATAAATATAGATATTTTTATGTATTACAGGTGTATTAACGACGTTTTTCTTTTAAAAAAGAAGTGTGCGCACTCTCGAGAACACGGTGATTTTCAAATTTCTTTTGCTAATGGTAACATAAAGACGCATAAGCGAAGCTAAGAAAATTTTACAACAAAAATTTACCGTTACTTTATCTCATTATTTTGATATAAAAAATATATCTAGCAAACAAGAATTGTATACATCTTTCGTTAACATGATTTTTTTACAACTTCTCCAATATTTCATAACGAATAAAATATTTATGATAAATTAATCTAAAACATTTACAAGTATTATTTTATAATTGAAATTCGTACATTATAATTTTTATTGCAAAACTCTCTCAGCTTTATTTGGAAGAAACTGATTCTACAGGCGCGAAATTTGAATTGAGCTCTCGGAAGATCTCGTTTCAACGAAATAAAAAAGCAAAGTACAAAATAAATTTCTGGAAGGCAGCGATAAATTATTACTCTCGACGACATAATGGAAACAATATACATATTGCGCTCTACACTGCGAAATAGACGAGCTAACGTGTGTTCGTTATCCTTAATGAATGTATTGTTCCTATCTAATGCAACTTTATATTAATTTCTTCGAATTAACCCCCTACCTTTTGTGTCTCACGAATGCAAAATCGTTTCTTTTTTTTCCTAGCTAAATATCTTTCTTTTTCAAAAATCCCACTGACACACACTTTTAATAGTCCTAATTTCCTACTAATAGTTAATAAATCGCGTCGCCTCTTAAAAAACACGCCGACGAACACTTTTATACCGCGAATCTCTACACTCCACTTTTCTCATCGTCATCGACGTTCTTTGAACTTTGTCCATATTATAAGCCTGCATTTCTATCTTTTCCTGTCATCGTTTTCGTCCATCCGTCGCGACGCTAGTCTTAAATGTTTATCGTCGCGTTCGACTTAATTCTTATTTTTTTCTTTTTTTTGTTGCTGTTCATTTTAATTAATTCTTAAGTACGTTACTGAGTGCATGGGTTCTTTCTTTAAAAGTATACTACTAAAGTTGTACTCGAGTGCAACTTGGGAATCACCGTTTGCTTCGATCTCTGTCTTTAATTCCCAGTTATTATTTTATATTATTTTAGAAAATCTCCGCCCATAGTGCAATGATTCTCTTTTGACCTGACACTATCGTTCCCTTGAACATCGTGCGATTCCACTATAATGTATCATTCACGTCCGTAATTAAAAAAGTGAAAGAAATAGTTTCTTATGAATATATACTTTGCTATATATATAAATCTAAATTTACATGATATCTTTAACAAAAAACCGCTATCATGGAGCAGACATTTACACGTGTAGAAATATATAGAAATTAGAAATATAAAAACAAAATAATCATTCCCTAAGATTAATGAAATCTAGACTCATATAAAATGATGAAAATATGGTCTTATCGCATAATATATAGGACGGGTCGAAAGTAACCTAGTTTACAGATTCTTAACGCGTTATTTGTGAATGTATATTATACCGATAAAAAAAAAAAGAAGAAACAAACAAGAAAGGAATAAAAACGCGGAAAAAATGAGAATTGTACAAAAGACAAGATAAAAAAAAACTCGCGTCCGTGTGCATGTGCACAGTTGTTAACAAAACGGATACACACAACACACAACAATTTTCTTGCTTTCTCTTGTTATTCGCATCGCGTCTAGCTGTAGAGTCGCCGATCGTTCAAAATAAGATACGCATAATATTAGACAGTTTCTGCCATTTCTTTTACATACTTTTGTTCCTTCTTTCCATTGTCTATCGTGCGTGTGCTAGAAAAGAAAAGGAAGATAAATACGCGCTCAGTTAAATCCAAGTATAAAGAAAACTGACGACCAGATTGTACACATGATTATTTAAGCTCTCTCCCATAGCATATATAATTTTAGCGTCGCCAGAATTCGTTTATTGTTTTTGCGCACTCGCTACAATAATTACACTCGTTTTTTCGCTGTATTTGGTGTATGTGTACGCTTTCTCTCTTTTTTTTTTGTCAGGAAGAAAAAGAAGTTTAAACGGTTTTAAAAAAAGATGCACACGACGAAGCTTAGCGGAGTGCAAACAATGTGTTTGGAGGCCAGTGCGCGTGCCTTAATGCTTTTCAGAACACTGACGTTTAACACGACTATGTACTTTCTTCGCCTCTCCCTCTCTCACTCTCTCTCTCTCATCTTGCAACAAAAATCGACTTTCTCACTCCTTCCTCTTACTCCCTTTGTGTCTGAGTGTAAGTTTCTTGCTCCGTCAATTTATCCATTGCCCCCTCCCCCCGTGTTTTACTCTGTCTTTTTTTCTGAGTTATTCGATTAATTTTCTGTTTTCTCACTTTTTCCTTTGCGATCATTTCCTAGGTAAATATGTAAGTTTACAATAACTACACTGCAGACACGTTTTTTCTACTTACATAAGTGTTTTTATCTCTATCACTGCAAATATAAATGTAAGTAAAATTACAAACGTTCAGCTTGTGGCTTCCATTAAACACGTAGTCCATTTTTACATACATACTTAAAATAATATTGGTAAAAATGACGACCATATATTTTAATAGCATCTTCACGCTTAACGTTAATTATTTTACATACTTAAGATTGCTGGAATTTGCAGTGATATTCCTTTCTATATTTACATTATTAATTTGAATAATACGACAAAATCCCGATAGCGAAAAATAGCCAATTTTATAAAAATGACTGCAGTAAATTTTATTTTTATGTAATATATATAGATCTAATCTATTTCAAATTCGATATTGCATTCAGAAAAAGCATCTTATTAAGGGGATTTGTGAATTTTCTTATCTATTAAATAGTTTTTCAATGAAATTATATAGACTTTTTCTTTATAGTAATAATTAAAATCTTGATTAAAATACGTGTAAAATATTAAAATGTAAATTTAAACTATACAATTGATAAGTATATATGCGACTAAAACACGTACACTATAAAATCTTCCAAAAATTGGTTTAAATTTGTATGAAAAAGATGCAAATACTTTTATAAACTTGAATCAAAGTTAAAAAAATGTGACATTTTAAATAAATGTAATAATTTTCACACACCCCTTAACACATCGCAAATCGTAGGCGCGAAATTCGCTTCGAATTTTAAGCGCCACGAATTTACTTAACGCTTGATTTTATTAGAAATTGTTGCGATAGAAACAAGTTCTAAGCACAATGCGCTGATCAGAAAATCTAGCCACCATACACATTGTCTGCATTTCTCCCGTAAATTAACCGCGATTTTTGTTGATATACCAGACCTCCATTCTGTAATTATACTTTTTGGCTTCCCCCCTTTCACACACATTCACGCACCCTTTCGTCCTATTTTGCTATTTGATGGAAAAAAGGCGCCTCTTCTTTCGACAGAGCAGCTCTTTATAAGATTGATTGTAGAACTTTTGCTTACACTCTCTCACTTTCTACCTTACGTGAAGTGCTTTTCTTCCGTTTTCCCTACTGTACTTCCAGTCGGGGATTGTATATATCTTGATTTGCGCGCGCTGTTGCTTCCTTAGGGTTGATTTATAAGAAACTTTGTGTAAGTAAAATTGCACTTGTTCTAATGTCACGTTTTTTGATATTTAAATAATACGTGAAGTCAATGAAAAAAAGTTAAATTGCTTGTCGTAAGTCATCAAAAAACACTAGTGTCATCAAAACTTTGCTTTGAATGTACAAACTATATCGTAATAAAAAAAGATGCATTGGAATTTTGCTGCAATAGCAAAGTTAGAAAAAAGTGTTTTTTGGATAATTATGAGCTCTAGATATTGAAAAAATAAAAAACTATATTAAAAGTGTGACTATTGTGACACGCACATCTACGCAATGCTTTTTCATTTCTAAGTTGAAACTTTCTTTTGCCCTAATTTGTAAGAGTGGTAATATTTTTGTTTAGAGTTGAGTCGCTGCATCAAATAAATATTCCACTTGAAATGTCTAAACATTAATCCGTATCATTATTTAAAGAAATTAAATAAGTTGTCAAAGTTTTTTTTATTTAATTTTCAAAACTTTAATTTTAGAATAGTAGCAAAACAAAAAGCAATTATCTTCTTCTTATGATCACGATTGCTACTTAAGTAAAAATCCTATGCAATAATCAAAGTCCTGTTAATGCTAAGCATTTTAATTAATAGCTTTGAAAGTCCACGTAAATTATTTATTATCAGATTCCAATATTTAAACAAATATTAGAACTTCATAATAAAGCAGTTCACTGGCTAAAGATATTCAGGTACAGAATTCAATACATCAAAATAAATTTGAATGTATTTTTGATGAAAAAAACGCTAGTATACTACTTATTTTAGATTTTTTTCGCTAGAGTTGCTTTTTATAAGAAAAAAAATGACTAAAGAATCTAATTTTAATATATAAACACGTTTTTAACTAGGAGTACCCTGTTTATCGTTCTTAGTTTGCATAAGAACTAAATAACCAGGGCCATAACAAAGAAGCGGTAAACCTACGAACCAAAGGCTGTCGTTGACTTTCTAGCAACAGAACGTACCTTCAACACCAACAGAGCAAGAGAAAAGAACCGATTTTTCTTAATCATAAATAACTGTTACATATATATATTTTTATAAATATAATAATCTTTTAAACAAAGCTGGCATGGCATAATATGGTATCCTCTAAACACAGTCTGCACTCCACTAGCTCACCTTGTTCTTACCGTAACATGTCAAATTTTTTTATCATTCATTATTATATTATACATAGTAATAAAATAAAAAGATTGCGAACTATGACAAGTTCCATTAGCTTGTACCTTTCGCCAAGTCAATAATATGATATTATGTTATTCAATATAAAAACTTAATTTTGTTCTTTGAATTATTGGAACAAACAAGTTTTTTATGTTAGTGCATTACAAAAACCTATAGTGCATTTGAAAGAAATCAAAGAAAATTTTTATACATTAATAGCTAAGGCGCCATGGAACTTATCACTGTTGCAAAGGTTTATCGCAAATATTTTAACTACATAAATATTTGTGTATAATCTTGTAACACCGTCCTAATTAATGCGTTATTAATAAAGAATTTTGTATCCGTTAATTAACTTCGTTTCTTTTTATCTTTGTTAGAAGGCGATTCCCGATGTATTTGTGCAGTCGTGTATCAATGATTTATTTTTGACTAAAAAATACGAATTCTCGTTTTTGACATTGCGCGTGTTTCTTTTTTCTTCCGTTTCTTATCTACTTTTCACTTTTCTATTTTTTTACATTATATTGCCATTAAATTAATTCAATCCTTATTTATCAAGATTTCATTTTCTTTCTTTTAATAAAAAACTTCGACTTCGCGACTCAATGCGAATATCAAAAAATTCCTTAAACTTCGCAAAGCAGTCACCAAACCAGGAAGCATGTCACTATATTATGTATTAAAGCACTGGCATGATGAATAATGATTGTGGATAATGAAAACAATAAAAAATAAAATAAAAACAAAAACTGTCTATGAACTTTTCAAAGCGATACTCATAATGACGCTACTGCGGCTATTATTAATATTTACAAATAATTGCAGTGATCGCTGAGAAACACTGCTGCGATTCGCTAGCAGTGAGACTTAAATTAATTTGAAAAATATACAATTATTATAGTTATATATTTTTTTCATTTATCTGGGTGCTGTTTCAAGTAACATGTTTACGCTTTTATCTAAAATCTACATTTATATTAGTTTGATGCTTGGCATCGATTTTAGTTATAGTATTGGAGAATAAAAATGAATAACTTTTACAAAAGGAAAAAATCTACGGGTTTGGTCCAAAGTTTTCTATATCACACGTAACAAAAAGTACGTGTTCTAGAGATTGATCATGCTGCATGGCTAGGTGTACTACTTCTGAAAATTGCTTTCCATATTTGATTATTCATCTTATTTTTATTCTATTTTTTCTATTCAATACCGGTGCATGTAAGAAAAAAAGAAATAATAAGCACTTCATCATTTATAATAATTGTCGAAATGATGAAAATGACAGAGCGCCCGGAAGCACAGTTCAAGTTTACAACGTACGTGAAAAATCTGCTATACTCGAGGAAATACAAAAAAACGTAACTCTCTTACTATGAACAATTTCAGTGCTTGTCAAACGTACAAATTGTATTGTCCATACAAATTCTTCACGACGTAGATTAATCGTAATAGAGTGACTCTTTGCGCTTTACGGAATACAAGTTTTCGAAAAACGCGGTCAAGAAGAATCTTCGGGAAAAACGAAGTGTAATGAATATTTTCGCGATTATTCAAGTCTTACTAAAAATAACCTCAGTATTGTAATCTTTTTGCTTGTATCTTCAAGACGCAGTCGTAATTTACCCCGTAATTCTTATCGCAGGTATATTACTGTTCATCTGCTTATCATTTTTTCCGTCTCTGTTTTGTTATATTAGAATTATTATTAAGTAATCGCTTTTTTGTTCCCAATTCGGGGGGTACAATGCGACAACAGCTAGATGAAGTTCATATCTAACCTGCTTCACTATCGCTGGAATCACTGGAGCTTGAGGAAAGCGAACTGCTGCTGGAGTCACTATCGCTGCTACTACTACTTGATGCTGATAGCCTTGATGGTCCACTGGCTCCACCAGCTCCAACGACGTCAACTGATTTACTACTGTCTTCTGCAATGTCAAAAACAACAAAAAATGTAATTTAATTTTCATAGTAAGTTCATAAAATTTTTGGAGCAAAAGTTTTAGTTGTTATTAAATAAATGCGATACATATTGAATAAAAGCAATATAACCAAAATCCAAATAAACTTAATTTCTTTTGTCAAGTACTATTAATGAAACTAATATGTGAATGAATTAAAAAAGCGTTTAATTTTTAAGTATATATCTAGAATTAAAAGTTTGAATATGCTAACCTTTCTTCATAGGCTTTTTTACATTCCCCAGCTGTCCTGTAACATCCTGTAACCTTTTCTCCAATTCTTGCTTCTTCTCTGCTATCTGTTCGTCCTTGGACTTACCACTGACCTTTTTATCTATAGATAAGCATAAAACATTTTAATGCTACGTTTTGATGAAAAACTATGATGTATTATTTGATTTACTACATTTTTTTATTTAAAATATCCTATTTCATAAATAATAGTAGAAAAATAAATCTGAAATATTTTAAAATATAAATTTGAAATTTGAACAAACAAATCAAACGATATAATAAATGCTATTTAATGTATCCTTTCAGTCAGAGCTTCAGGAAAACCATGAAAAATTATAAAAAAAACATTCCCAAACATAGACATAAATTTGTTCTTCCAAAATTAGTATTTCTATTGCATTTAACTGTGCAAGTGTGTGACACAATCTTTATTTTTATTAAATGTTTAAATATGTAGAAAATTTACCTTATATTAATTTATATAACTTATAATGATTTTTTAAATAAAGTGTTATCTCTAGAGAAGATGATGACTGAAAGGTTTAAGGTACTATCATGCTTAGATGTAAAATATTTGTAAGTAACTCCATTCACAAACGTCACTTCAAGACAAACTGCTGCACTCTGTTTCGTTAGTAAACAAGTAATTCAATATACAATTTAATTTGGGTACTACATATGGATGCATTTAAAAAAAGAATTGAAAAATGAACAAAAGAAATTTTTCTATTCTTTAAAAAAAAAAATAGAGATTCGGTGAGTGTGCAGTTTTGACGGCAGGTCAGGATTTGGAAACGTGCCGGGTCCTTGAAATCGACGTCAGAACGGAACTTACAGTAGAGCTTACGTGGCTTTTTTCTGAGGCAAGACGCGACGTAGCTTTCCAGTTCCCTCAGCGTCGACGGTTTCAGCGTTTCGAAGTCAATTTCAATCTCGTCAGGGTTCGAATCCCTCAACGACGGTTCACGAGACTGTATTATGTGCACTACGCGACCAAGTTTGTCACCTGTATCATAGAAAAGAAAAAGAATGAATTAAAGTAAAATTATTATTATGATTAATATGTTAAGACCATTTAAAACATAAACTAAGACTGATAAACTATAAACTATTATAATTAGAAATATTAACTCTCTAGTACTGTTCTGCCTTTTATTAATAAATTATACAGTTGCATTACAGCGATAGTATATTCATAATAAGATTTATGCAAAATCATAAATACCAAAACTTATTATATAGTTATTAGCTCTTGGTATAAAGTATATATTTAATACTATATATTTTTTTAAAAAACTTCATTTCCAATAATCTACTAATACGTCTTTTGTTTCTAAAAAGTTTATATAATGATTATAATATTTTCTGAGGCAAGACTAACAGTAATTAACAGTAGTTTTATTCGTAAAGCTAAATTGTATTTTTAATGTTATAATTTCACGAAGATTCTAATGATTTAATCATATTTAATACTGTTTTTTAATACTATTAGTTTTGTCAACACTTAATTATTAATATGCTACTTTTAACGATTTACTATAGTTAATCTTAGGTCGTTAATTATAGAGCAAAGATAGTTCAAATAATATACTCAGTCACTCTTGTAACACTGAATTTGAAAACTAGAACACGTATTCTAAAGTCACAGTTCTGCTACCATAAATGTTGATCACACAGTCACTTTATCAAAAACCAATTGTATCAATTATTTTATAGACTTATTATTAAGACTTGTTTCTTAAAAACCAATCTCACAATAATACTATAATATAATCTTATAATACCACACTATCACAATAATTTAGTCATTTTATTTTTTTAACGTACCAGGTAGCTTATTAATGTCCAAACTGAGCTGCCTCTTCTCGTCGTAGGACATCGGTTTGGCGTTGTCCTCATCTTCAGAGTCGTAGGCAATCGGAGTCTGTTGATTCTGAGTCTTCTTTTTGTTTCCAGCAGATCGACTGTTCGTCTTGGGCCTCTTGTTGGCAGCATTTGCCGCCGCGGCTTTGCCTGGACCTCGACCTTTGCCTTTTTGTCCCTTGGCATTAACGGATACGGCCGCTGCCGCTGCTGCCGCCGCCGCTGCTGCTGCAGCTGCTGCCGAACTAGGTGGCAAATGATGGCCTAAAGATTCGAAAAACAAAAACAAAATATAAGCATCATCAAAAAAATATTTTCATATTATGAAATAAAAATTACTTTTTAAAATATTCTTAGCATTTAATATATGCTAAGAAATCTTAGCATTATATTCTCTTTTAATAAATAAAAGATTAATAAAATGTAAATAAAGAATAAAATAAAAATAAAAATACAAAATAAAAATTAAAAGACTGACCGATAAAAGATTGTTCTAGGGCTACAGGTAAATATCCGTAGGGTGGATATTTGTAATTACCTGGACCCAACGAGACATTGGCTAAACTAGCACCAACACTATCCGACACGCCTCGTAAACCACCACCGGGTTTCATCAGTTCTTTCATGGCACCACTGTGTCCACCCGCCATCAGATCCTTGCTGTTTAAAGGTTTGGACTTATTGGGCTTGTCAGGCTTCTTCTTTTTGTTCTTTTTCTTGCCACTTTGCTCAACCAGCTTGCGCATTTGCTCTTGCATTGCTTTCAACTGCAATAATTCAAATATGTAAATAATTATAATAAAATACGATTATAATTTAATTGTAGCATAGTACGCAATAAAATCAAAGAATCCTTACCTCTTGTTGTAAGGCAACTAATTTCTGCGTTCTCTCTTCCTCGGAATCATCCGAGTCGGAAGATTCTTCAGAAACAGAACTGCTGCCACTGGAATCTGAGCCTTTGATACCGACTAAACCACCCACGGGCTCGTCCGGGATCTTGGCGTACCTCATTTCGAAAACATCTTGCAATTTCTTAGCCATGGCAACAACGTCATGATCTGGTGGGTTATATTTATAACAATTTGTGAATATGAGTCTTACATCAGCTGCGAATTCTGATGCGGTATTGTATTCTCTTTTGTCCATTTTTAACTGTAAAAAATGCACAAATTTTAGCACATGTATTGAGTATGTTTGAAGATAAAACGCAAAAAAAAAAACAATACAAACCTTTACAGTACCAAGATCCATGGGTTTCTTGATGATCTCATGATAATCATGTAGACCCAAAAGCAAAGCATCAACAGGCTTATAGAAAGGCCATGCGTAACTCTAGATGCGATAAAAAAAAAAATTAGATAATAACTTTCTTCTTTATTGCTAGGTCATAAACTATCTATCTATCAGTCATGATAATTACCGAATGCTTTTTGGAAAATAATTCTTTAAGAATTTCATTGCATGATTTTAGAGCTTCCGAGAGCTTGTCCTTCAATTTGCCGCTTGCATGTTGAGGCTGAAAAGAAAATAATTAGTTACATTTAACCTAAGACTTTAAGAAGAATTGTAAGTTTGCTATTAGTATTTTAAATTGCAACTATACTGCTTGTTTTTAACTATAGCAAATCAAAGTCTGTGAAATAAATTCAGAGTATTGTAGGAGTACACACCTATTTAAAATAAAATTGATTTTTATATTGTAACATTTGTAGTTAAAATAGAAAATTAAATAAAAAAATATCAATGATTGTAAAATTTAGAGTAGGTCTGTGCTATCACAACGTATTAATGTAAATTCTCTTATGATTAAAGGTTTGATAAAATTTTGAAAAATTCCATTTTTTAAGTTAAAACATTATTGGAATTCTTTTGTTTTTATGCATAACGCAAACATCAAGCAACAAGACAACACAAATGAGATATGAAAGCTTTTAGATGGTAAAAATGAATGTACCTGTTGGGCCATTGCCCCCATCAGGGGCATGTTGGCCTGATGGAACGGCACCAGGCCGTCTTCTGCTTGCCTCGTCGGCTGAAACAGCCCCATCAACCCAATGTTAGTATGTAATGTAGTGACATGGTTACGTGTGCATGCACCAAAGACATTATCACATGTATTCAATGAATTTAACCCTTTGAAATGAATGTTTCAACCCTTTACAACATTAAATTCTAATCCTTGGTAACCTTTTTTAATAAGTTTGCAGATGTTCTACAAAATCTGTTACTTTTAAGTATAAATACATCAGAAAGAGCAAAATATGTTAAAACAGAAACTTAACGACTTCAATAAACTGTTGAAAGGGTTGACTGAATCAAACTTTTACAAAAAAAAAAAAAACATTAAAAGTTGATGAATAACACAACACACGAGTTAATAATAGTAAGTATGATCTCAAAGGGTTACAATTTCAATGTTGGCAAAATGATTAAACAGTAACATGTGATTATATTTTTCAAATTGGAAATAGCACCGTGATTAAAAAGTCATTCAAAAATAGGATTTTTAAACCTTTATTATTTTTGCTTGACCAAATTACTAACACTAGGCTTTCACAAATTTTTAACTTTGACAAATATATTTCAACATTTCAATATTAAAACAGTATTGTAATATAAGTAATTTTAATATTTCACATCTAATTAATGCGATTACCAAGTCGGACGTGAAATGATTAGTAATTTACTTAAATAAATAAAATTCACCGCAATATGTATGTATTAATGATCAATTTTTAGATCATAACATTACAAATGTAAAAATAATGTATGCAGTGTTAAAAAAGTTAATCACTTACCTTCTTAATTTGTCTACCAGATTCCCGTCTTGTAGGAATCTTGGCGTTTTTCGAATCCAACGGTGCGTAGATGGGGTCATAGGAGTTTGCAGTGGGAGTCGTCGTATCGGCCTTTCTTTTCACCCCCTTTTTAACTTTGGCGGGTTGCGAGGGTGGCATAACCGTCGCTGCTGTCGGTACCTGAAAAAACATTTGCCATTTTGCAAATGATATTTTTGTTTGCATTTTTTTATAATAATTTATTTAAAAATTTGTACAATTCTGAGTGAAAAATTCAAAATGTAAATTTAAAACTTTTAAAGTGTACCATAAACAGTAGGTCTAAAATATAATGAAAAATGTGATAAAGAATAAGAATGGAAAAATCAGTTTTTAATACACCTAAATACAGTCCCAATAAAAATGACTTTTACTTATAATCTTTTTTTTGATTAAAATATGTACGAAATTTGTAAAACAAAAATACATATTGTGCATTAAAATCATGATATTTTTTTATCCTATTTAGACAAAAATGTAGCAAATTGAAAGAAAATTCTATAAATGTATTTTTTAAAACTGCAAAATAAATGAACTGTGTTCAATAATTCGGCGCTAAAGCAAATTATATAACTATAGTCAAAACGTAACTGATACATTTCAATTAATTTCATACATACGCACGTCATTCATATTCTAAGGTCACCTGATAACGATCAAAAGTATAAATCTCAGCAGGGATGCATGCAATGTAATGGGCGGTATCTTTCATTGTGTAATCTTTAATATATTTTCAAGTTTTACTTTTGTGTATTATATGTTTAAAAGAATTTAACTTAGAATAATAGATACTTAAAAATATAAACATACTATTCTTTAAAACTTCTTCAGGTTTTGAGTAAATAAATTAAGTACATATAAACACATGTGTGCATGTATTCATGTCCCTGTGTATGTATGTATATAAGTATAATAAAGAAGAAAGTAAAAGTCATGCAATTAGAAATGTACAAATTTTAATCACACTTTAATAAAATTGCATGATTTCACAAAGATCTTAAATAACTAAAAAAAGCACTAACCTGAGGTGGTGCCGCCACAGTCGCAGCCTGGGCGTCCAAGGCCGGCTGGGCGTGGTAGCCCGTCGAGGGTGGCACTACCTGGGGCGGCAACGAGTTGTGGGTGGCCATCGACGTGACCCCGGCGAGTCCGGCCGCCGTGGGCGGAGCTATCGTCGTCGTGTTGGTACTGCCGGGTACCGAGACTGGTGCCTGGGTGCCCAACGGTGGCATAGCCGGTATCGTCGTGCCAGTCGTCGTCGCCGTCGGCACGGCCATACTGTTGGGCACGCTGGATGAGACGGTAGCCGCACCTGAGGCGGGTCTTCCGCGACCAGGTCCAGGTACCGGAGGTCCCGGAAGGGCGCCGGGTCCGGCTGCGACCGGCGCGCCTGCAACCCGACCGACTGTGGGCTTTTTGCCCTTCGGGCCCTTTGCCACCGGTGGCTCTAGCTCCACCTCTTCCTTTGGCATTTGTGCAACCTGTGAACATGATTGATAAATGGATTAATTAAATGTCATAAGAAAAAGGTAGGGGATGATATGCATCACGAAGTAGTTTTCATTATTTCTTACCTTTGTGAGGAATAATTTTTCGAGGGTTTGTGCCATAACCACAACATCTTCGCCAGGTTTGTTGTAGACGTAACAATTGGTGAACATCGTATTGAAGTCCTGAACACATTCTTTGCCACTCCAATAGTATGTATTTTCGAGACGCTTCTTTATCGTTCCCAAGTCCATCGGTTGTTTGATGATTTTGTGGTAGTCCTATTAATGAGTAAAGATGGTCGAATTAGTTTTTTCATTATATATAAAAATGTGTCAGCTTAACTATACAAAAAGAATACATACTGGCAAATTGAGCTTTTTCGCGTCTACAGGTTGCTGGAAGGGCCACGCAAACTGGTGCTTCCATACTGGCTTGAGTACACCCTTTTGCAGGAATTGCAGCTGATTCGTGACCCTTCCTGGTCGGTTGGGTGGTGGAACGACCGGCGGCTGGACTACGCCGTTAACCGGCTCCACGGGCGGTTCATCTCGTGGAGGCGGCTCCTTAGGAGGCGCAGCTGGCGTAGTCGATGCCTTGCCAGGGGCGCTCGTCTGTATTGAACAAAAAAACAAAGGAAATTTCTACGTTAGTAAATTAGGTTGCTCATTTTGTAATTAACTCTTGTGGCTCCTGTATGAAATATTTTTTATCGCAGAAATATTTTCAGGTTTGGGATCAGGATTTTTCCGCTAGAAAAAGTTTAAACTACTACTAATTTAAAATGTATAAGAATTAATAATAAAAAATATTTAAAAAAATAGTTATACCGTAGTGTTTATGTAGATAAACTTTCAAATTTATCTACATTTAGTAAGCAGTACCATGTTTTAAACATCTTATTTAAAAGTAAAAAATTTGTACAGTGGAAGGATACTACAGCACCAATAGGCATATAAATGTACTTTTTATACTTATAAACTTTTGTTAAACACAGTGATGTAAAACTGCAGTTGATAATTAAATATACACGGAATAAAAATTTTAGTTCAGAAAATCTACAATTGGTTTAAATTTTACAGTAATTATAGAGCTTATAAATTTACAGAGATATATTGAGATACAAATAAACTATTTTCATGTCGAGGATTAAAAATATACACATGCAGAAGAAAATGAGAAATAGATACAGAAATAAAGTTGTGAGCGAAGTAGGCTGTCATAGTACTATACTGAAATAAATTCAATTTTTTTATAATGTAGAAAACTCAAGCTGAAAAGTTGTTTTCTATTTTCTGTATGAAAGTAGATATACAGAAATACTATTTAGAAAAATAAAAAAAATAATGATCTGAATAGATAAGCATAGTAAATATACCGCAACACCATATTTTTACCAAAATCAACTATATAAATTTTTCAAAGGCAAGATTTAAGCCTCATGCATTATTTAAAAAATATATATAGTATTATGAAATTAATACAAATTAATGCTAATAAAGAATAAATAAAGAAATCAGTTTCAATAAACTAAAGCAATTAAATTTTATAAATTGCTAAATGATATATCCTCGACATAATCTACAACAGTCCATAATCAACGAGTCGTCTCACCTTCGGTATATTACACAGCCTTTCTCGCTCCTCCACATCTAACTGTAATTCATACATTCTTTTCAGTCAAACGGGGGACCGATTATATTTTACAAATATTTTTCGGTTATCGTCTAAGGGAAGGTGGGCTGTTACTCAAACTTTTTGTTGCCAATCTAATGAAATTCCTAGAAGCAGCAACAAGAACCAAAAACGAGCTAAGTCTAAATATCTTTCAACATAATGATATATGTATTTAAATATATATGTATATATATAGTATGTATAGACAGATAAACAGGTGTGAGTTGCTAATATTTTAGTTCAAAATATTCAAGCTGGGATTTTTCTTTTAAATACGTGATTGCAATAAAAGTCGTCCTCAGACTTTTCAAAATAAAAGCAATGAATTTTACTTAATTCAAAACATATACAATATTTGTAGAAAAGGTATCTACAGTACTGTAGTATATTATAATGCAGTGATTAAAATGAGAAAAATCTTAACTATTGCAGCTTTAAAGACAGAGTTAGTAAGTTAAAACAAAAGCTGCAATTTTAATGAACAATTTTTTTGATTGTATACATTATCAGACACTTACCGAGTTATTTTGTGAGATTGAGTCCACCTGCTGCATCTTGGCTTCAGTTCTGAAAGAATTGAGCATTATGCTTAAAATTTGCAAACATATAACATTATGGATTCAAACTTTAATTTATCCAAATGTACTCTAATAATATTGTTCAATGTAAGAAATTATACCAAAAAAATTATGCCATACCAAAAAAAACATATAAGAATAAATAATTTTTAACTCAATCTCTATATATTCCAAATTCAATGCAAAAAATTTTTACTTTACTAGCTTTATAAATATCTAATATAATATGAAATCCCTATCAGACACTAAATTCAATTTAATTATAATTTTAAAAATAATACAAATTTTTTGGGATAAACCTACCTTTTTGACATATATTGTACATAAATGCTAAGTAGCAGGTAACTGCCTTGAGTTGATGATTAGCTTGACGAGGCTTCATCAACAACTTAGTTGATAAGGATATACCCTGAACAGAGCATGATAGCTCGAAAATCGTTTGTCAAGATGATCGAGCCAAGGAGATCGATGCTGAGGAGGCATAACACTACTCAAGTCTACCGAAAGGTAGCAGCTTGAATGTCAGCCTTGTATGCAGCTATGATGCTCCGTACCTCCAAATGATGTTCTCAAAATAAGCAACATCTGCACAAACAAACAACAAAATTTATTTATTAGATTTAATTTTCACTTCCATTATTGAAAATATTAATTCAATTTATAATTTAGTCATTTTTGTTTAAATATGTGTTTGTTAATATATGATAAGTTTGTGATAAGTTCACAATTTCAAGAAATGGAATCCAAGTATAGCAGTTTAACAAACACATATTTGAAAAATGTTGTTAAATTTTTAATTTTATAATTATTTGGAATCGAAGCAAAACTATTTTAAATATGTATAAAAAAAATCAGATATAGATTTCAAAAAGTATACTAATTACTATAGATTCCAGATAATTACAATAGATTCAGAATAAGTTGTAATTTTAAATAGCCCAAGAATACTGTTTAATATAAAATATATAACTTTTAAGATTGATAAATCAAATGACCTTGAAGCAATAACTACTTAGAGAATAGAAAAACTACTCTTAACTAGGGAGGAAAATATGACCTACAACCTGCAAAGATAAACCTAAAACATTTCTATTAACAAAATTGGAAACTTTATCCTACAAGTACTTGTGTACCGATGAATATTAGAAAATAAATGACACATCTGGGGTTTCCACCTGTATCAATAATAAGCAAATGGAAATTTTTGGCATACTTGTAAATCTCTTACTAAGTTTAATTGTTTAAAATACTTTTCATTATGCTGAAATCTATTAAATACGAAAATCTTTAGTGAAATGCAAAAATATAATTTACATCATAAAAGCAACGCTATAAGATAAAAAGGTCAGAATCCTAAACAATAAAACTGTGCCATAATAATCGAGCTTCTGAAGAGTCTAATATTAAAATTACCCCATATCACTACCTACTAGCTTAAAATACTAAATTACAAAATCCACTGGCTCTTCCCTACACACTTTATCCTACACAAACGAACCTAGCACAGACCACAACAGCCCGAACAATCCGTCCAACCCATCAACAACCAACCAAGCCTCATCGCCACTCCGAAAGCCTCATCGATGACTAAAACTCATCTCCCATCTCCCATCCCACCTGATCGAAGCAAGGCACCTGCACCCACCTACTCCAATGCATCTCGAAAACACATCAAAAGTCACGCTCGCGCTATCTAATCCGCTCCGAGATCGACGACGACGTATCCCCACACACACACACACGCCACACAGCAAGGCAACGCTTACGCTTGCGCGCGCTTGGCCCAAGGAAGGCAGGACCTCGTTAGCGGGCTCGCGCGATCGAGACGGAAGATGGCATTATAAGAGCGGACCCGCGCCCAGGCATCGGCGCGCTCTCACTATCAACCCGCTGCTGCAGCGTTGGGCGCAGTGTATAAAACGTAAAACGGCTCGTTTCAAGGCCTCCGCGAGCGCGTTAATTCCTCGCTAGCTTGGCGGCACGCGCGCGCGTCACCCTCGATAGCGCGCGCGCTTGCTATACGCACAGAGCGAGAGAGCCCACACAGAAGCACACATACACATACACGCAGAGAGTCACGTATACGCACACGGCTTAGCACCTCTCTCTCTCGGAGCCAGGCAGATATCCAGGGCTGATTCGTGGCACAGCGCGGGGGCCGCCGCTGCTCGAGAAACTATCACTCGGACCTTCTGCGGGGAAAAAAAGCGAGCATCCGGATATATACTGTATCCTTCGCGCCGTGTCGTCGTGGTCACACGTATACACAAAACTCTCGAGAGCCTCTCTCTCTCTCTCTTACACACTGAGAGAGCGCGCACTTCTAACCACTGCACAGCGCTCTGGCGCGCGCGCGCGCGCACACACACAGTCGACTTTTCTCTCTCCCCCCGCGCGAGGAGAAAAACTATCTCGATAATCTCGCACCCACTGATTTCTGTGCAGAAGTCCTCGCGGCTTTGCACCGGGAGCTAGCTGCTCTCGGCGGCGGTGCGAGAGTGAGCCTCGGCTGCGGGCGCGGGGAAGCTTCTCGGCCACTCGATTTGGCGTAGCTTTTCGAGGCGGCCATTCAACATGGCGGAGAGAGCTGCTCTCTGGCTCTGCGGCGCTCTCGGACTGCTCTCCGCTCTGCCGCTCTGCCGCCGCCGCCGCCGCCGCCGCTGAGCGAGACAGACAGCGGGAGGGAGGGAGAGAAAGAGAGAGCTATCCGCCGCTAGCAGGCGCTATACTCGCAGCACACGCCAACAACGAGCGAGCGCGCGCGCACCGAGCACAAGCCCCCACAGACGATCTATATAGCTGTATATACACCAAAGTGTCGATATAGAGAGCGAGCTGAGTGTATGTATAGATATAGAAATGTCGCTACCTTTTACTGTGTATATATACCAACACGGGGAGGATGGCCCGCACGTTACAGACGCACGTCGTTTACACGCGGAAAGCGGCCAGTAGCAGCTACCTCTCCTCACGGCAGTGGGAGAGAGATGCACACGGGAGCTGTCTTGTGTGTATAAAGGAGTATATAGCGCGCTCACCGGCGAGACACCGAGAGAGAAATTCGCGCGGCAATATCGCACACGAGACTATATACCAACGTACACAATTGCAGTATTTACTCAGAGGCTCCAACTTGCTCCAAAACTTCCTCTCTGCGCTCCCCAAACTGCACACGTTGACCCTCCGATCGCACGGACTAGACTGATGCCTATCGATACGCACGATCCTGCATTACGATTAAGCAGCCTATACCGTGTGTGTATTATAATTCCGGTAGAGAGAGAGAGAGAGGGGGGGGGCTGGGCCCCCGCACGCAGAGGGGGTTGGAGGGAGGAGCCGCTCCGAGCGATTTGCGTATTATATACCTATATAGAATGGATCGCCGAATGGGAGCACAGGCATAAGCACGCACGGATTTGAAGGATTCGCAGAACTATCGTTAGATTTAATCCGAATGGAGAAGGTCGTTTTGGGAATTATAAATTCCGGACGCGCGGGGGGCTGGGCCCCCCACTCTTTTTTTACTTTTTGGAGCAGCGAGCGCGGGAAAAACGCCGGGATACGTCAGAGGAGCGCGCGCGTTCTCCGGTCTTAGGTGTATATGTGTTGTCTGTCTCGCGGGCCGGCCGGGGTCTGTGACCTTTAGCGTGGCAAAGTAGGCGCTCCGGCCCTCGCCGGGGGGGCCGACGGGAATTATTGTCTCGGCGCTCAATGCCGAGCGAGAGAGCGGCGGCGGCTTTTTTGCGAGCGAGAGAGGATTGAGTGGGTTATGTAATTGAGAACAGGTTGTAGTTACACGCGCGCAGAGCTGGTGCACGCTGCGAGATTGCAGCGTGGGGGTATTGAATATCAACAGTGTTTTGAGAATAGGATACATTGTTGCTTTGATTAGTGTCGGCTGCTGCTTGGGAGCGGGATGATTAGGAGGCTTTTCACGTGGTTTTGGTTTGTTTGGGTGTATGATTGGGTGGTAGATTGATGGGGAGTTTAAAATGAAGTTTGGTACTGAGAAATTAGTATTTTAAAACATTATGAATGTAAGTTGTGTGGTTTTTACTTCTAAATTTTTTTAAAATATTTTAAGTGATTTTAAATAAAATAACTGAATCTTTAGTTTATAAATCATTCTATTAATAATAATTTTGAATTATATGTAATATCATGTAATCATTTTCTTTTTTAATATTAGTGGCAAGTTATTTTACAAGTAGGCTAACAGACTTGCGGTATTGATTTTTTACACGATTCCGTTTTGAATACTTATACATTTGTATTCAGTATGATCTTTTTAGTATAGCTATAGACAGAGCTGTTTATACAATTATAAATTAATACAGCATGGAAATTTAATAACATTAAACAGTATATAAGTAAATGTATCATATTCTCAAAACATCGATATCATATAAATTTCTGTGATTCCAACTATGCCCAAAACTTAAGAAATATTTATAATTTAGTTCATGTTTCAATGAAAATAAAATAAAAAATAAATAAACGAATTTTTGTCAAAACAAAGCAATGATTACTTCAATGTTTCATCCTCTTTATATTATAAATATTAATCTTACTATGATAAATACAAGAAGTTATTAAACAAATCTTTTAATTTTAAAAAAATAAAAGAATTTTCATTTCAAATGATATGAAATTCTTTTTTTATCTTAATTTGACAGAAATAATATTAATTTTATATATTTCAAACATTAGAATAATTTTCTAGGAAGATTGCTCTAAAATATCATTTTAATCCAAATTCAGACAAAATTACAAATAAAATGAAAACGGTATTGTGATATATATTTTATACTTTCAAAAATTTTGGAGAAAGCTACATATTTAGCATTATTAATTAAGCATTTAAAACTTATATTCTAATAGTTGAATATTACGTATAGAAGCATCTAAAAGAAAACTTGATTATATGAAAATATTGCTTTTATCGTTTTGGAGCAGGGTTACTCCAAAACATTATTCTGCTCCAAAATCACAGAAAATTATAAATAGTTACAACTTTTATACTAAAACACATGTACATGGAAAAAAATATTTTGATAAAGTATATTTAAATAATTATTTTGGAGTAATTCTGCTCCAAAATGATTAAAAGAAAACAAAACGTAATTTAATCACATTACTTTTTTTGAACATATCTAATAAACTTTCAACTATTAGTATACAAATTTTAAATAACTTTAATAAATTAATTTACACTGAACTATACAACACATTGCACTAATTTTCACATTCGTTAAATAAATTAAGTAAGTACGTTCTTATCAACATTGAAATAACCATCACTAACCAGCAACAAAACACTCCCTCACAACCCAGCCATCAACTAGAACCCAAAACACCCCCATCGCCACTCAAAATAAAGCCTCGAAAAAGTATTGATTGCTAATTCTTGCATCACCTTTCCTCTCCCGAGCGCGCGCAACTCCCGCACGCAGCTCAACTCAACTCAGCACTCACAAAAAAAGACTCATGAAACTCCATGTGACGGGAAGGGGAGCGGCCGTGTTCCCGAAAAAAAATTCCGCCAATCCCTCCTAAAAAAGTGGCACAAGACAGTCCACGGGACACCAGTGTACTTCCCCCTTAAACTCAAATAAGAGAGCGAGACAGAAAGAGAGCAAAGTGGCCCACTAACTTCCGCGGAGCATCGTTTTCATCAGCGACGGTGCCACTACATACACTAACTCGGCCGCACAAAATCCAACCTGTGTGCTCTCGCTGGGCATTGGAGAAAAGAAAGCAGCAGCAGCATTCGAGAGTCTCTCTCTCACTCTTGAAACTCGTCCGCGGGAGAGCAGACGTGTCACAGATCGCACGGGATCGCGCGCATGGCGAAAGCGAAACGAGCGGCCCGCAGAAAACACACATATAACATCGGCTGCAAGATGATTCGATTGCCCTCTCTCTACATGTACACCTGGAGTCGCACGTGGCAACGTCGCGCGCTCGCGCTTGTAAACAGAGCGGCAACGCCGTAGACTTGGGAACGCGGAACGGAACGCACACACATACAGAAGCACTCACACACGCGGAGCAGCAGCACAGCACACTAGAGACGCGCGCGCGCGAGAGCTCGGCCGACGTGGTGAAAGCTTGGGAGGCGCACCTTCTCCGTGGGCCAGTTATCCTGGACGAGGCGGTCCGGCGGCTTCTTAAACTCCGGCGATGCTGTTCCCGGTTCTTCGTTCCTTGTGTCTGTTTATTTATATTTTTTTTCACCCTCGCGGAGCGGAGGGTGCGTGTATTTATCGAACGGAGCGCACCGCGGCGCGACAATGGCTGCTGCGCATTCTTACGCGACCGACGAGAGTGGCCCAAGTTCCGGCGTTCCGCAGGGTTATATAGCTAATGCATTCTTGGAATGCTGCTTGGCCGCCGCCGCCGCCGCTCGATTGAGAGATGCGTAAGCGCGAGCGGTGAATGACTGTCAGCATGACCGGATGAATGACCCCCCCGGCGCGCGGCTTTTCTTATGTCTGCGCCGCCAAAGACTTCTGGCTGCGGCTGTATGTTTGCGCGCGTGCAGCTTTGTTGATACACGAGGGTGTAAGCGCTGCGCGACTTTTTGCATTGAGAGAGAAAGATGCGAGATTCAATGAGAATTGCTGAGATGAGATGGATTTGTGATTTTGATTTATGGTTTTAAGAGTGCGGATTAATTTTTACGATTTTGAGAAGTTGTTTATGATTTACCAGGAATTTAGAGTCTTTGGGGGTGGAGCGATAAGTGGATGATTCATGCTTGTTTTGAATGAGAATTTTAAGATGGCTTTTCCCCTAATGAGCTTCTTATGGTACAAAGCCGGTTTTTATAAAATTTGTAATCGTCAACTTAAAATAATTTTGATTAAACTAATAAAAATGCTTTTATAAAAAATAATAATAAATGAATAAGTAAATAAAATCAATGATTCAAAAACTCCATACAGTATTTTAGATGTGGTTTGATATTTATTATTACAATTTTTATGAATAAAAATGATGAATAAAAGTAGATTATTTTTAACTTTCCAGACGTTAATAATTCAATCAATAATTCGTTATTACGTATAACATATTGTAGTGAATTTATTTATAGCTATGAACATAGTTTTAGAAGATTACAAATAATAACATAAAAATTTGTTATGAACGCGTCATAATGAAAGTAATGTTAATTTGAAAATAAAATTTAATGAATTAAGCAATATGAATAGAGATTACCCAATGATCTTGAAATTTTTTATGTATATACTGCTTCTAAATTATAAAAAAAAAAAACTAAAGAAAATTAAAATTACATATAAAACATGAAAATAACTTACACAGATGAAACCAGACTTTCTTATAATTTTACAGTTACTGATCAGAGTAAAATTACAACAAAGTTGCATTACAAATTGAAAAATGAAACGGTGAAATAAACGGATTATAAACACTATTAAAAATGAAAATTTATTTATTGTACTTGAAATAAGAAATTACAATTTCAAACTATTTGTTAAATAATATAAATTAAATATTAAACTGTAGTATATATGCATATAAAACAGCCAAGAGCCCTCCAATATAAATTATTTATCACAATCACAAAATATAATATATCACAGCATGAGTATATAAAAAATCAGAATACCATATATTATTCCAACTACCAATAACAAACACCTATATGCAGTAGGCAGCAGATCTGACCACATCACTCACCTACAAAATCCAACAACAAAAAAAAGTAAAAAAAAAACGTCACGCTATCTTTACAACGGCATAAACTCCGAGAGCAAATTTAAACAAACACACACGTGTGTTATGACGCATGTATAGCAAGCTAGCCGCCGCCGCCGCCGCCGCAGTCATCCTTGCACTTGGTAAACTGACCGTCATTCTCCGCCGCCGCCGTCCTCGCTGTTACATTCCCACCCCTCCCACTCTCTCACTCTCTCTCATGACCGTGTCTCGTCGATTTCTCCCTTTTTTTTCCTTCCTACATACACACACGCGACGAACGAGGGGGGAACGCCGAGAGAGCGGCTTTAGACACAGACTCACAGACACACGAGGGATGATGACACGCGAAAGAATTCGATTCTGTGCTTCCCCCGGCGCGCGCGGCGCTCGATTTGGAATTTCGCGAGGGAGAGAGAGAGAACCTGAAGAGAGAGCGCCAGCTGAGAGAGAGAGAGCCGCGCACAGCCAGCGCTCTCCGAGGAATCTAACCTCAAAATGAGCGAGCTCTCGTCGACGAGGGGGACTGCAGCTTTCATAACCTCCAAAAAATTCATGACGCGGTTTATGCTATATAGGCTTTTTTTAATGAGGGTCGAGACGCGGATTTACGTTTTATGTTTTCGTTTGTTAATCGCGATCGTGTTTATCGTTTATATGGAGGGAGGAGAGGCTGGAGGACTTACCGGGTTTTAGAAGCAGAGAAGGGAGGAGCACATCACATCGCCTCGGACAACAACAACACAACGGGACTTTCTCAGCTGGGAAAATCCGGCGCGGAGGCCTCGTCCGTCCTGGGCGACGCTGACTCTCTCACTCTCTCCTCTGGGGGGCTCTTTTTAACCTCGAAAGCTCGCCTCGAAGGAGATAAGAAGAAGATGTCTATATATATATATACGAGAACGAAGAACTTCCTTTTTACATGCGTGCTGCGTGAATTTGCCCTCTCTCTCTCTCTATCTTCCCCTATCTCCTCCGCTCCTCTCCTCGGGAAAATTCAGAGCTGTCTCTCTCTCCAGGCGCAGGCGTCCCCACCGGAGAGATAAGCCGCGCGCGTATATACCTCTATATCTCACGGAGATCCCGGAGAGGCAATTGTTTGTTTTCGTCTAGCCGACGTACGCGGCATTACTCATCCTCTAACCATCCCCGTCAGAAAAAAAAAAATCAACAAAACCGTAAATACCAAAATCCTCAGCCTCCGGGAAAAAACTACACTCGCACACAGCAGGCACTTTTACTAACCGATCCGAAAACGTATAACGGTTTCTTCCCGTCGTTTCCCTCTCAAGAGAGAGAGAGAGAGAGAGAGAGAGAGAAGCGCGTCGAGAAGCACGCGCGCACACTGCTTCTTCCTCTTCTCCTTCGCTCCCGGCGCGTGCCGAAAACCGCGCGCGCGGCCGACTTTCGAAAAGAGAAATATAACGGGGCTTTCTCTCTCTCTCTGTGGCACTCTCTGCCCTTTTTCCCCGGAGCGCGCGAAAAAGAAGCAACGGTGCAGAGGAGAGTGGAGAGAGAAAAAAACAGGAGGAAAAGAAAAAAAAAAAGAAGCAGTCCAATACCGGAGTTTCTCGTTTCACTATATAGGTAGCCAAAGAGAGAGAGAGAGAGCCGCAGCGTGTGTATATATACGTGCGCGCCTCTCTCACTCTGTGATGCAGGTTAACCGCTGCCGCTGCTACTACTACTGCCACCCATAGGCGAGCGGAAAGAGACACGTCCTTCCTCTCTCTCACTCGCTCGTTGGCGGCGTTTTCTCGCCTCTCATCTATCCTCCTCTTCTCGATCCATATCTTTTCTATATCTCTCCACAGCTGAACGACAAAACTCGAAGGGAAGAACAATACAAGCAAAAAAGCCAGCAGCTCGAGGAAATTACCGTATTTATTTGCTCGGATATAACAATGCGTACATATATATATGAGAACGCCGAGAGTGAGCTGCACACGTTCCCGCGCGGGCCGACGCACACGTATATACGAGGAACCAGGCACGCACACACGCACAGCTACAGATTCTCAGAGAGACGGCGCGCGCTGCGTGTGTCGTCTGAGCAGGGACGCACACGCGCGACTGGCGCGCTCAGCGGCCGCTACTAGCTAGGAGAGAGAGCTAAGCGCGCGCAAGCGCAGCTAGAGAGCGGGGGAGGCGCGCGCGCGACACCGAAACAAAATGGCGCGCGCCCGCGTCTTTTCTCTATCAAGGTGCCTTCACAACGCAGCATCTCGCATTGCGCGAGCTCGCGCAATGCGAGATGCAGCGTTTTTTTAGAGGTTGAGTTTTTGCTTTTTTTTTAAGAGACGTACAACAAACCTTGGATAAACGTTGGCTCTATACTCTATCTCTTAACGTGTTTATAGAGGCTATGTGAATGGAGGCGCGTGTGGATATGTACATACGTTCTGAACCTTGGCTTTAGCTTATAGGTGTGTTGTGTCTGTGTGTATATATATTACCGGCTGCCTCAAGCGTGCGAGAGAGAGAAGGGGCCTTTTTTGCGCCCCCGCAGGCGCGCCTGTCCGCAGAATTAAGAGCACAGAGTCAAACTAGCTCGCGCGTATACACCGACGATTTCGTCTACACACCCTGGACTGGCACTTTAAACTCTCTCTCTCGCGCGCGCGCGACGATGGGTACGTGGAGACGGTGGAAAAACTGACGGCAGCCACGACGCCGTCGGCCATTTTTATAGGCTCGACCGACTACGCGAGTAGATTGACTGTGTGGATGAGGTGGTCACGTAATCGATGGTTTTTTGCTTTTTGCAGTCGTTTTGATGGGATTTTTGCGGGGATCGATGGGATTATTTATTTGAGGGCGGGTGGAGGTTAGGGTTTTAGCAAGAGATGGGGTTTGGTGGGGGTTTAGGTTTGAGGAGGGAGTGGGATCTGAAGGTGGAATGCAATGAAAATAACGAGGATTTTTGTAGATTGCTTATCGTTTATTCAAGAGAACATCTTTTTCAACGTACAATCTTGACATTTGCTTTTTAATATCGAACGTAGCAACGTCGATTCGCACAATATGCGTCGCAGACTTGGACGGGCGTTGCTTCCTGTTTCACGCCCAGCAACAGCCAGTCTTACAAACAGAATGAAAACATTATCAGTCTTTAAACCAGATAAAAAACAGTCCTTTCACTAAACAATCCAGCCCTTTAATCGCATAAAAACTCTCGGCAAAACTTTATCGTATCACCCAACTTGTAATGCAATAAAGCTGGACGCGCACTCGCACACGATGCGCAGAAGGCTGGCTTCCTGCCCGCGGCAATAAACCACCTATCCCCAACAACCCGCACTTTAACTATAACAACTCGCACACCAAAAAACTCGAAAAAATCCGGCCTCTCGATCCCGACCAAAAAACCGCTTAACTTTCTTACGACACTGGCGAAACTCGCGTTTCAATATACGACGCGCACTCGCGGGACTCTAGACAAACATGGCCTCCTGCGCGCGCCCTGATGTCGCGACCGGAACAAGCCACGGGGCTCGAGTTTGATACGTAGAAATGAGCGCGGTTAGAGGCGCGACGAGGGTAAGCGCAGCGGAGAGCAGAGGGCCAGGCTGTATTTTCCGCGGACGGCAGCCGACATACAGCCACGGACGCACGACGAGAGCTGCAGGAGCGCGCGAGCATTTTTCCTTCTCTCTGTGCTCTCTCGTTCTCTCTCTCTCTCTTTCGGCCCTTTCTCTCGGCTCCCCGAATCGAGGCACTGCGCTGGTCAAGTGCGGCTTCCGGTGGAGAGACTGGGATTTTCACTGGTTGGATTTCCGGGGGGGATGGGATTGGAGGCGAGAGCGGCGGCGTCCTCGAGGCTGGCCAATCGGGAGGGGACTAGTGTGTTGGAGCGGTGATGCAGCCGTGGAACTTGCCAGAAGGTTGAGAGCGCGGGATGGTTTGAATAAGGTTTGGAGGTTGAGGTGTGGGTGAGGGGTGAGAGAGGTGTTGATTTGGTGAGGTTGATGAGGGGTGAGGAGGTTGGGTGAACGACGGGAAGGGTTGATGGGTTGGGAGGTGAGAAGAATTTGGAGGTTGTTGGTTGATGGGTATGGGTGGAGTTTGGATTATTATTGATGGAGATGCAGAGATATTTATATGCTGGTTTTTATTTAGGTGAATTGATGATGAAGTTTTAATAAATTGAATTGGTGTATGAATTTTTGAAAGATTATGATAGATTG
The DNA here is from genome assembly GCA_030522745.1 of Eupelmus kiefferi. Taxonomy (NCBI): domain Eukaryota; kingdom Metazoa; phylum Arthropoda; class Insecta; order Hymenoptera; family Eupelmidae; genus Eupelmus; species Eupelmus kiefferi. The sequence continues at coordinate 2,059 of JAPYZB010000282.1, read as the reverse complement.
GAAGAAATAAGTTCTTATTGAATTTAGATAACGCTGCTGTATAAAAAAAAATGTGCTCAAAATTTAATTTGAGTATCGGGTGTTATATAATTCAATAATTACATAATCACTTTGTAATTTTGGTTTTTATATTTTAAGTATACTAAAAAGAAAAAAGATATCAAAGTGTAGAATTTTAACCTTTGGGAATTCCATTTAAATCAATGAAAATTAAAATTAAAAGTCTTTAAGATGTAAATTTTATTTTTGTTTAAAATTAAAGGAATTCGTAAAATATATAACATTTAGAAAGCCTTGAGGTTTAAAACTGTTATATTTTTTTAAAAATAAATAAAATCTTTAGCAATTTAAAAAAAATTTTAAACTATTTTTCTTTTGTATTTATACTATATTTTATAAATGAGATTTTTACTTGTATAAAATTCATAAGCTATTTACAATAATTCTTATTGTACCTTTTAATTTACATAATTAATGTTCATCATCAAGTAATTGTTGATTTAAATTATACATTACTTTTAATATTGACATTTGTTAACAACTCACTGTTATTTTTTTAAAATAAAGATCATGAAAAAAGTATTTATTTCAGTTTTGCAAGAATTGCTCTAAAAGTAATGATTCACAATCTTTTCATTCTAAAAATGTAAGTGTAATCTTTAAGTAACTAGATGCAACAATATATTTCAGTCCTACAATAATAGAACATTTTGTTAAATTTTGCATCAGTTACAAATAAGATATTATATTAAACTAATACGGTCAAATGTAAAATTTGTATAAAAACTAAATAAATTTTAATCTTTAATAAAATTAAATTACACCCCACACTTCTTCAAATCCTGAACACAACTTGCTGCATGTGATAGCAGCAGAAAGTGGATAATTACTAATGGAAAATGTATCTTCTGTATAATCGGCTTTTACCTACAACAATAATTATGTAATTAATAAAAAAAAAATAGTTATTGATTATAATCTTTTATTATAGTACTCACTTGACCATGTGCCATTGCCCCAACAACTATTGCAATAGGATCATCTGTAGGAACTATTTCACGTGGATGTATTACTTTTTTAGCACTAAAAGACATACCTAACTTTTGACATCCTACTGGCAAATGATCTGTTATAGGATTTTTAATAACTTTGAGTAATTTCATAGGTCCATCAGATGCTCTAACACTGTACTTGTGAAGTAATTGAACTGAAAAGAATTTATAAACATAAGAAAAATATTATTTGCGTATAATTACAAAAGAACAAGATTGTTACTTTACTAATCTTATGACAACATTTTTTTGAATTAATTTTTAAAATTGTTTAATGAATAATTTCATTAATTGTTTAAAGGAAATTTGCAATTATTATTTTGTATTGTAAAGAACTAGCGTTTTCTGATTAAATTTACCATTTTTTTAAGTGAACAATGTAGTATTTTAGGAACCAATGTATAGACAAAAGTAATAATCGTGTAAAAATTCAACTGAAGTATTTCTTACCCATCAATCCAGCAAATCGTTTAAATGTGCGAGGTATCCTTGTTTGTGGATTAACTTCAATCAATACATTTTTTTCAGTGTGAATGTAAACTTGTAACAAACCAGCTCTATTCAAGGGACTATCCATAAGCATCAAAAGACATTGATGAGTTATATCAGGTCTACTGCTCCCAGGTTCTCGATTATTTTTCTTCAATATACTCGCATGATCATCACAATTTAGAAGTTCAAAACTACTTCCAATCTAGAAATAAATTATTCATAGAATTAATTTTAAATTAAATAAATCTAATACTGTTCTGATAAACAATGTTCACAATACTAATATTCTTTTGCCTAATTTCTTAAATTGTTAATTAATAAAACAATTAAAACTACATTTAAACTGCAGTGCTAATCTAACATTACAACTTTTATTTTACAAAGATAAAAATTATTTACAACCTTAAAAGAAATAATAGGATAACCTCACCTTCACAGACTCCAACTGCGCGTTCTCCAGTATAACAATTAAACGTTTCTCCTGATTTTTTATATGTTTAGTCTGCAGATGCTTA
>JAPYZB010000281.1:0-23946 GCA_030522745.1 Eupelmus kiefferi | reverse complement strand
AGAGAGAGAGAAAGAGCGAGCGCGCGCTGGCGAGACTATCGATTCCCGCCGAAGATTCCCGACGGAGGAGGTGTGTGCGTGTGTAGCCGTGCCAGTGGCTCTGCTGCTGGAGCTGTCAGTGACGTGTAGGCCGCTCTCGGTGCCGCTGCTGCTGCTGCTGCTGCTGCGCTGCGCTCAACCGAGCAAAGAGTAAGCGTGGAACATCGCCGACTGCTGCAACGGCCCTTGGCGGACGTGCCAAGTGCAGTGTGCAAGACAGTGTCTCTGTGAGTGTGTGTTCTATAGCCTGCGAAAACGGCGACTCTCTAGCCGCCGGCTAGACACTCTCTCTCTCTGCACTGTGGCCAGAATTAGGAGAGAGAGACGATGTGTGTTATATACCTACTGCTGCTGCTGCTACTGGCGGCTCGCCTATTTAGCACGGGGCTTTTAGGTTAAACCAGAAACGCGCCGCTTCGTGCTCTCTATCACAGCCTCCCGTTCTCGTATATGGGAGCTGCCGCTACCGGAGGATGTTTGTTTACCTCGTGGACTAGCTCTCGAACGCAGGCAGTCCATCAGCCTCTCGGCGCGCGCTCTGAGCTTTCGAGCATGAGATAAAGATCGGCCCGTAAGCTCGGCGAGCCGCGGCCCTGCCTCCCAGGATGCTGGACCGCCCCGGGCGCCAGGTGGAGCCGACTAGATTCTCTCTATCTTGGCCTGCATCGGCGTGCGTTTGACATTGAACGAGAGCCTGCTCTCTCTCTTTCTACACAGAGTAGCCAGTGGAACTAGCGTAAAACGGGCGGCTCGTGTCAGAAAAGTGCGCGCGTGTCCGCGCCGTGTATATTTGTGTAGCCGCCCCTTTTACGCTCGCCCGCTCTCCGGATAATCGCTCTCGGATCAACTATCATTGATTTCTCGTTTACATCCCCGCGCGCGCGATTCTTCGCCCTCCGGCGCCTGTGTGTCCCTACCCTCGGGCTGCTCGTCGCGAACCTTCGTCAGGAAAATTCTCAGTCAGCGCGTAAGTGGATAAAGCCGCGAGAGCGAGGGCAGAGAGAGACGTCGGTGCGTTTTTTTTATCGTCAGTAGTAGCAGCAGTGGCTGTAGTAGGCGTACGGCCTGGATGTATATATATGTCAAGGGGGTGCGCGCGCGAGAGAGCGGCGTTTTCTTCATCCCCCCGTCGGCGCGTGCGAGCCTGACTGATCGGGCTGTCGCTTTTTTCAGGAGCCGACGACGAGGAGCCGCAGCCGCCGACAAAGAGCCACGGCCAACTAGGATCTAGAGCGGACTGGCACGTTTTTGCACACGGACGCACACAGCGCAGACGGACTACGTACTTGCTCTAGCCGCCGAGAGCGAGAGAGAGGGAGAAGAATAGAGCGAGAGAGGAAGAGTGAGGGAGGATCGATCGCGAAACGGAGTCTCGGAGGCGCCTAACCTTGAAGGAGAGCTAGAAGAAAAAAAAGAGATGCAGCTAGCAGGTGTGCGGCCCCTCTGAAGAGGAACGGGACGGTAGAGCGCCGAGGTCGAAATTCTCAGCATCCGTGGCGAGGACGGCTCGTCCGCGCTTAAGCTTGCTCTAAACTCGAGCCAGGATGGCCAGTCCCATCACTCCGGGTAAGTGCGAACAGTGCAGAAGCTGTTTGGGAAGCCAGATTATGTCTCGAGCTGGCTGTGCTTCACTGTGTTGTTGATCGAGTCAATTGGATGTGCTTTTTGCTAATTAAAAGATTGGACTGATTTATCGGTGATCTTTGTTGAGTTTCATCTTGATTGAAGTTTACAAAGTGATCGTTGATGTATTTGTAGTAGATAGTTCGATCGATTCATTTTGTAATTCTGTCAAATGCCTAAATGTTTTTTTCAAGTTAATTATCTAATACCTTAGATTTTATTAGTTTAGTTTGTTCTGCTTCGTCTGTCACTTTATAAAAGTAATATATAAATATATGAAGTGACTAATTATTTTTAAATATAAAAGATATAAGACTTGTTTTGAGTTTCAACTGAGTGCATTTAATATTGTGACATTTACATACATATACTTATAAAAAGTTTTACTAATTTTAAATTTTAAACTTGAGTTAGTCTTCTTTACAGTTCAATATTTTATTGTGAAATTCATTTTAATTGATCTTTTGTCTTTTAATTAGGTACTGACCCATGGGTGGTTCAAGTACATGAAAGAGCACGGTATCAACAGCAGTTTGATTCGCTGAAACCAATAAATGGAGTCATTACTGGAGGTCAAGCCAAAGACTTTTTATTACAGTCACAACTTCCTCCTGCTGTACTTGGACAAATATGGTAAAAAATTATAATTTCTTTTTTATTGTCTTTTAGATGTAGAGATAATTTTAAAAATTGTATTGATTTTTGTTTTTTAGGGGCTTATCAGACACAGATTCGGATGGAAGAATGAACATCAATGAATTCAGCATTGCATGTAAACTTATAAATTTAAAATTACGAGGCTTTGAAGTACCGAGTTCATTGCCACCATCACTAATTCGAAGTTTACAAGCATTTTCTACTGGTAAAATATCATTCTAAATATTACTATAACTAATTTTTTTCAAAGTACTATAATTGGAAAAATTTTTTTAAATATTTACTTATTCATTGTTTTATTTTTTATTTTTAAAATCTATAGATGGACTTTTATTTAAAAATTAAGAAATAAAAAAATCGAAATTCAATGAAACACTAAATAATTCGAAAACCTTTTTGATTGCAATCAATGAAGGTGTAACAAGTCCTCCAACAGTTCAACAAATACCACCAGCAGTTCCACAAATGCCAGCAGTGGTTCCACAAATTCCAGCAGTATCTCCAATTCCAAATGTAGCTGCTGTTCCACGACCTGCAGCCATGCCGACAGTCATACCAAAAATTGGGCCACCAGTTGTTCCACCTATGCCAATGTCAGTCGGTAAGTTATTATTTTATTTCAATTATGTGATCTGCAATCTCAAAAAAACGTAATTACTACTTCCAATAACCAGCTTAAATGAAAAAAATGGTAAATGTTTGGTTTAAGAAGTATTACATTTAAATTTAACTGATCTAGAATTTGTTAGAGCATAGATTAAATTATTAACTTAAAATTTTTATTTAGACAAAACATGACAGCGTATATAAATTCAATACTATGTTGTCCATTTCAATGATCTAATTTAAATCTGTGTTACATTTTTTAAATGAACCTTATTGCTGTTATTTTATTTATTTAATTACTGTTATTTTTATTACCTTTCTATAAGAGAACAGTAATAAGAAATAAATAGGTTTTCAACATTTTTTTATTAAAAATTAAAATTAAAAAACATTGCAAAGTAAATTTTTTTAAAGAATGAGTTACATAGTTTAAACGATACATTTACCAATTTCTATATTTTCCTTTTATAGATTGAAGTAAAATTATTACATAATTAATGATTAAAAAAAATTTCATTTTAAATAATGTCTCTACTGATTTTAATAAATGGACCTAAAGTAGATTAGCAATTGAAATTTTAAAACTCATTCATTTTCATGCACTTCATACAAAGAGCAATGTATATCACTATTTTTGCTATTGTATACATTATAATTCATAGAATGTAAGCATTCTTCTCAGACTTAAATTTGTAGAAACACTTCAGTCTTTCTTTTAAACTTTTACACTATATAACTATAAAATCTCTAAAACCTCTTAAAAGAGTGCCATAATCCAACTATTACCAATTAAGCAGAGTATGCAAGTTTTTAACTATTGCAAAAATATATTGCATTTTAAATATATTCAGGATATAGTTTCTTTCCATAATAATATGCTACCCTTATAGCTTTGGAAAATATATCAATATTTTAAAGCATCTAAGAATGGCATTTGAATGAAATTTGTTAGATACTAACATAATTTTATGTTAAATAAAATGATAATTAAAAAATTTTATATGAATATTATTCTTAGAAACTTTATTATATTATAATATTAATTCGAGATTTTGCACAGGAATAGAATATATTATTATGAAGGACAGTCGTCTCTAGTATTTGTAAATATATCAATGTATTTTGTTAATATTCAAAAAATAGATTAATTGGTAAAAATTGAGCATGGAACCTTTTTAAACTATCAAAAATTCTCTATTTTAGAATTTTTTTAACTATTTCTAGCTTTTAAACTGCAACACTTTACTTGATTTTATTCTTTCTCTAATCATAAAACCACAAATTGATTTTTGACTATTTCAATATGACCACAATATTATAAAAGATTGTTTTTTAAATTTATGAAAAATAAAAGACTGTGAAAAATGCTAATTGTATCATTTTCCCAAAGTATGAACTACCTATTAGATCATTAGAAATATTTAATCATAAATTAGCAACTGATCAAAGCAATGAAAGCATCAATGACACCCTTGCATAATAACTATATAAAATGCAAAAACATCGGTATATATCACACACAGTATCGCAACAAAGTAGACAGCCTGTAGCTGCGAACACTTGCACCACGACTCACAAACCAGCAAAGCCTGCTCGACCGCCACCTTCCTATAACGCCGGTACGTTGGTGTCCCGTGTGTAATAACACTTTGCAGCTCATTTTCGATTTTTTATTGTCGAATTGCCTGCTTCGACTGATTTTTTAATAAGTTTTTGTTTTTCGATATTATTTTGTATAATTCAATATTCTATGAGAGTATATATATTTTTTGAGTAAAACTACGAGATTTTACGAGACTTAATATGTCAGTGCTCGTATTATTCATCTTTTACTTTTTGTTCCATATATTAAGTGTATATATTGAAATTCTCATATAAATATATCTGTCTTCCATAAATTCGCTTTTGAAAAGTTGTTTTGTACATCTTTTAGCTTAAAAGTTAAAACATCTATTGCCTCTTAGTATTTAAAAAGTAGATTTATGTTTAGTTAGTTGAGTATATTAAGTGTTGAGTTTTCATTGTGGTAAGAGTTTATGTTGAAGTGAAGCTACATCAGATAAAATTTCATTTAGAATTATTTAATTTGAGAGAAAAAATCGCACTAGATAGATGAATATTCAAAGTTTAAAAAAATCATTAAATCATACTATCATCAATAAAGTTTAATTTTATATTTCAGTTTTATTTCATTTTAATGCTTAATACAGCAGCTGTTTTTTTTTGCGCCATTGTAATGTAGCTGCTACACAACAATGCGTTTTGTTGCCTAATATTCAAAGTTTTAAAATTGATTCATTTTCAGATAAAGTACAAGAATAATCTTATTGAAAAAGTTTCATTTATACATGTTGTATCTTTATACAATATATAACCAAATGCAATTTATATACTTTTTAATATTTGTATGTTAAAGTTGAAGCATCATTATAATTTATTGTAGTACATAAATAGTATTAAATTTTGTATTATTATATTATGATAAAATATTATTAAATTGTAATTGTGATTTATAATTTATTACAATTTCTGATTTGTAGGATGGAACTTTTTACAATACATTTTTTCTTACAGAAATTGTATTTATACATCCATGTTATCATTTTTCTTTCTGATAAAAATGTTTATTTATTTCTAAAAATTAAATGCAGTATAATAATAAAAATAATAATAATTCGCGATTTAATAATTGTCAGCATTTGTCTATTGTTGTGTACAGATTATCATATTTTACTTATATAAATTAACTACGTTAATTAATTAAACAAGAAATTTATAAAACGAAAATTGTTAACATGTGTATAGACACAGCCTATACCTTCATGCACCATTGAATATCAACGTTTTTCGATGATTATCATTCAATAATGGTTTTCTATAATCTGCGATTATTCACGTGATACACGTCTGTTTTATTGCTTAACGCTTCTGCGATTTTTTCAATGCTGTGTTTTCTGTGCTGCACTAAGGAGACCCCACTGCTAAGGTCGAAAGTGGTGCTACTCCGCAAAGACCTACACCTCCCGACAGTATTGGTATGTTCAACAGTTGTCAACGCGTTCTGGTTAAATCGACGATAAATAAAGAATACAAAAAAAAAAGATTTACATGCTAATCAAGTGATGTGGTTTTCATTATTTCGTTTTTGAAGTTTTTAAAATATTACAATTTCAGTGATAATTATAGGATATAGGTTTTTTCAAGATTGTCCTTTTATTTATATTTTTTTTAATATCTTAGAATATTGATGTATTTTGGAGATCTGCTATTTATGTGTGGGTATATACCTTATTGAATTGAAAAATAATTTGTTTTGATAACAAACAATCCTATTGTGGCAAAAGATAATTTTGTTGTCAACAAACCTTTTTGTGATGTGTATAATTTTATACTTCCTAATATTGTTGGTAGAGTAAATATCTATATCTGATTACCTTGATTCAGATTTTTTTCTGCTTTGCGTAAATATATATCATGTTTCTATTACATTATAAGGTAGTTAATACATCAAATTTGCCTAACTCTTGCAAGTGTGACTGCTTAATATCTGCTCTATTACTGTATCTTTTATGTGTCTCTTAAAAAGCAGTGGCATTTATTTAATATATAATAACTTTATTAATTAATAAATATTTTAAATATTTATATTCCAAGTTTTTATTATAATTTATTTTTAGTTAAAGAAAATAATGTTAAATATTTGCTTGAAAATTAAATTTTTTCTGTGCCAAAACACTGCTTCTGGTATTTTTTTTACTAGAGATAATTTAATTTTTTGAATGTTTTCAAATTTTTTTTTTGTATAATAGGAGCTGGATTTATACCAACAACTGGCCCGCCACCAAAGCCGCAACCTCCATCATTTCCAAACAGTCCAGTAGCAGCTGCATCTCCAGTAAAACCTGCTATACCACCTATGGTTCCACCTGTTCAAATGGTTCAGCCAATGACATCATCAGTTTCTAATATGGGTAAGTTTATTTAAATTCTAAAATAACTTTTGTACTTCCATTGTTTAAATTTATAATTTAATATATTGAATCATGAATTGCAGAATATTAAAATCAACTATTATTAAAATGCTTATACACATAATGTATGTAAAGCAATCAAAAAAGTCTTTACATCTTTACCTCTTTCTTTACAGATTTATTCGATCTTTTAATGTCGGAAGGTACACACATGGTCAAAAAAACAGTACAGATTTCACAATTAATAATAACAGGCTTTAAATGATTTATTGCTTTTTCAGTATCACTTTTTTGTCTCCCATGTTGTAATAATTGTGCTAAGCAAAGCAATTTTCTTGCGGGTAGTTTATAGCATTTAGTGACTTACAGCTTCCTTACAAGTTTTTTTTTTATACTAATGTCCTGTTATCGTACGTGTAACGTTTTTCATTTTTATCAATGCGAAAAAAATTGCTCTGTGATAACTATATGTATACATACGTCAACATAAATGTGCTAAATTTGCAGAAACGCCAGAGCTTTGAGAAAATTCCAACATTTTGCATCCTCTAAAGTTTTATAATTTTGTGAGCTTTAACAATGAAAATTAATAAACTTATTTAAGCATTAATTAAATTATGATTTTAATAGGTATGCCTCCAGTTGCACCAGTAGCACCTATCGCCCCGTTGAATACCGCACCGGTACCAACAGCAGCCTTTAGTATGGCTCAGACAGTGCCAATGCAACCTATGGCAACTGCAATGCCTTTAATGGCTACTGGTGTTGCTGCAGTACCTCCGATTGTACCAGTAGCTACAGGTAGTAAATATACAGTTTCTTAATTATAAGGAAATTAAAATTTATTTCTTTTTTTAATTAATAAATATGATTAGGAAACGGTATGGTGGGCGCAGTGCCGATCGCACCGACTATAACACCACCAGTTACGCCAATACCCACGAGTAATATTGCCATGAATGGAAGTATTATGCATACTCCAGTGTCAACAAGTACACCTTTAAGCACAACTGCCAGACCCCCGAGTATAGATAGAGTAGGATCTGTAGATTCCCAGCACAGTCAGCATTCCGTTGGCTCACCCCAGGCCGTTGAATGGTCCGTACCGCACCAAACAAAACTGAAATATACTCAACTTTTTAATACGTGGGACAGAACTAGGTCCGGCTTTTTATCTGGCCCCCAAGCAAGAAACATTATGGTACAGTCGCAGCTGCCTCAGGGTATTCTTGCACAAATATGGTAATTAAAAAAAATACTAATACAATATTGAATAAGTTCCAATTAATTGTTAGTGATAATATATATTTTTTGTCATTTCATGTGCAAACTTTGATTTTGCGTATGCTTGAGTAAAAAAACGTTCATTACATCGAGCTTTTGTACACACCGCGTTAAAAATTAAAGCGAAAATCTATTTCAACCTCATTTGAATTTTTCACTTTTGCTTTGTTTAGGTGTGCGTAATCGTCGACTGAATGTTCAAATCACTTTTACGCATTTAAATCAATAATAACTATTTTTGACTGCATGTATTCTTTTTGCAAAGCATGTATTTCTCGCAATTCTCTTCTAATTCTGAACAGGAATTAAGAAATAAGTGCTTTACATACAAAGTCGAGTTTTTTACACTTAATTATCCTATTGAAAATTTCGTGTTATGTACACTATGATCAAGAAGTACACTCATAGTTTGTACAATATTAAATATATGTGAATTACGCAAAAAATATGTAATTGAGTTTCGTTTGTAACACATATTTGTCTTCAAAACGGTTCCGTTTTTCACCTGCGTACAAAAATAAGTTTTGATATGCCTGTTTTAAACTAAATTTACATTGTACGTGAATTTTTCAAACTTAGTTTAGACAACAAACTACCTCCATCTGAGAAATGCCAGCTTTAGGTACTTGTATAGAAAATAACTATTTGTTTGCTAAAGCGGGTTATAAAAATATGTCCACAATACAGAAAAATTAAAAAATATTAGCCTCAAATTTATTACAAAAGTTTAAAGGATCTTTGTAATTTTTCTCAGGGCTTTATCAGACATGGATTCAGATGGTCGCCTAGGCTGCGAAGAATTCGTCCTAGCAATGCATTTATGCGATATGGCAAAAGCCGGCGAAGTTATTCCGACGGTTCTTCCGCCTGATCTCATTCCGCCAACGTTTAGACGACAACGACAAAGTTCAGTTTCTTCACAAGGTGTTCCCGAAAATATAGATCCCTTAGCTGGCATGCCACAGGTAATATTCAACAAAATTTTATTATTTATCTATTTTTTACATGGAATGATATGTATTTTTTGGCAACTAAGTGAGAATAAGAGTATCAACATAAGAATGTAATATTTAAGTTCAACAATTTATTCTATTTAATTCAAATAAACAGCAAGTTTGACATAAACTCGATTTATCTTATTTATATGTAACATTTTTCAAAAATATAAATTTGGTGATAATGTTAATATTAATAAATGTTAATCATAATATTTTATTTTTAAGACATCGTTTGAAGATAAAAGAAAAGAAAACTTTGACAAAGGTCAAGCAGAGCTAGAGAGACGAAGAAAAGCGTTACTCGAAGTTCAGCGAAAAGAGCAAGAAGAACGAGAACGAAAAGAAAGAGAAGAAGCAGATAAGCGTGAAAAAATAAGGTGTGAAAAAATAAAGATCAATAATATTTATAAAATTGAATTTTAATCTTAATACTAATTAATTATTTTAGATTAGAGCAAGAGAGACGACGCCAGGCAGAACTAGAACAGCAAATGATGAGACAAAAAGAGATAGAAGAGGAAAAAGAAAACGAACGAAAACGTGCTCAAGAACAAAGAGAAGCTGCACGAAAGTATGTTTCAAAATAATTTACAGTTACATTTCTTGATTTCAAAATAAATATTATAAAAATATTGCTATTTACAGAGAAATGGAAAGACAACGTCAATTAGAGTGGGAAAAAACGAAATCACAAGAGCTGCAGACTCAACGACAAAAAGAACAAGATAATCTTCTAAAACTTAAAGCAAAGAATCAGTCTTTAACAATCGAACTTAGCTCATTGGTAAAGAATATAAAAGCAAAAAATTCTTAAGTATAACTGTTTCAGGTAATTGTAATATCGCTTTTGATTTTTTAGAACGAAAGAGTAAAAGAGTTATCTCAAAAGATCTGTGACACGAGAGTCGGCGTATCATCCGTGAAAACGACAATTGACGGAATGAGAACTACTCGTGACCAACAACTTCAAGAAATGTCAGCTTTAAAGAATAAATTACGCGAACAAAATCAACGTCTTCTAGCTATTAGTCAGGAGAAAGCAAAGATTGATGCGAAAACCAAGGTACAAGATGCAGCAGGGCAAGAAGCACAGAAACTTGCATTAGCCAATAAACAAATTGCATTGAAGCAAATGGAAGATAAGATAGAAGACCTGAAAAAAGAAGTTGAAGAGAAAGAAAAAGAGGTTGAGAATAACAATGGTCAATTAGGTAAGGTTTTTAAATACTTGCTTCAATAAATAAATATGCGTGTATATAAATTTTTATTCTAATTTGATAAAAACAGAGGAGTTAAAAAATCAAATGGCAACCATGATCGAGAATTTGAAGGAACTTAATGTGAAATTTGAAGAAAAGAAAGCGAAGATTCTAGAAATGCGTCAAAATGCTCCACATGGCGGCTTTTCGACTGCTGCTTGGAGTGATGACGCTTGGGGAGACTCAGGTACTGGCGAAATTGATGTTGACTCGTGGCCTTCTGATGATGCTGCTACAGTATCATCACAAGCTAAAGCGATAGATACTGGGGAAGTTAAGAAGTACAGGGCACTCTACGAGTTCGTCGCAAGAAACCAGGATGAGATCTCCTTTCAACCAGGGGATATCATTATTGTTAGTATAATATTTTGTTAATTATTTATATTTAATATCTGATAACATAAAATTATATCAGAAAATAAAAATATTTAATAACCAGGTACCACCAGTACAAAATGCCGAGCCTGGTTGGATGGCGGGAGAGATTCGAGGTCACACTGGTTGGTTTCCAGAATCCTATGTTGAACCCATTGATGTTGGTACCAGTGCTACAGTAGCTAGTGATGCTTTTACACATCAAGACAGCATTGAGAAACGAATGCTAGAGTAAGTATTATGAGATAATTTCTTGTAGCTAATCTAACATTTTCTTTTAATTCAAATTTGCTTAAAATAATTTAATTTATTACAGAGGAATTGCGGAAGTCCCTGAAAACGTATCAGATGCTGGCTCTGCAGTGGGCGAAGGGCCTTATGTTGAACCCATTACACCAAAATTGGGTGAAGGAGAGTTGTGCAATATTCAAGCAACGACACTTTATCAATATCGACCTACAGCTGAACAGCATCTTTCCTTTGGCAAAGGAGAAACTCTTACTATTAAAGAACAACAGGTAATATATGGATATTTCTAAAAAAAACTTTTTATTATTATAAAAATAAAATAAATTAGCGGATTTAATTTGTTTACACAAAATAGTTATTAATATAATATAAAAAAATTAAATATTTCTTCAGGATGTTTGGTGTTATGGCGAATCAAGTACCGGAACTGTTGGTTGGTTCCCGAAATCGTACGTCAAAATGGAAGTCACGGACGTCAATGGACAGGACGCGGTTCCTTCTGCAGATGGCCTTAATGAATATTACATGTCACTATATCAGTATGCCTCTAATGAATCGGGTGATCTTGACTTTAATCAAGGTGAAATTATTCTCGTCGTTAAAAAAGATGGTGATTGGTGGACGGGCGTTGTCGGAAATCGAACCGGAATTTTCCCTTCAAATTATGTTGAAAAATACGACATGCCAGATCAGGTAAATTTTTGTATTTATGATTTACCAACTTCTAGGGTGTCTACTAAAACTACCAAAAATGTGTTCATTTGTTTGTGTTATTTTGCACTTTCTATCATTAACCGAAAAACACCAACTCTGTCCCTTAAAAAATTAAGATATTAATTTTAATTCTCGATAAAAAAATTTCAATAATTTAATAAATTTAACAAAAATTTCTAACAATTACCTAGCTTTTTAATAAAAGTTTAAATCATTTAAAAATAATTAAAGATTTAGAAATATCTCAGTTTTTTTATTTATTTGTGGACACCCTAATTAATGTGTTTATGTGCTTTATGCATATCTATATGTACCACTTTCACCTTTTGTGTTTTACCCTCACGTGTGAAATATCACTTTTCCTTAGAGTGCCACACCTCAAGCCACATCGAAAGTTGAAAACCAAGATGGATTGAGTAACGCTGCTGATACTCCAATTAAATCACAAGAAAAACCTGTGCGTATATACACTAAAAGCATTAATTGTTGCACATTGGAAGATCGATTCTTTTTAATTTTATTTTTTAAAAGAACTTTGATTTTACACAGTTGAATGCACGACTGCTTTTTATTTATATTAGACTGGGAAGAGTATGACGAATTCCTTATTAAGAATCGAACTTTCATTTAAATACTCTCATATTTGTAATCATGCCGAATCGTATCTGTATTAAAGTATCAGATTGTTTCTTGTAAGCTAATAAGTAAGACTCCTAACCTTAGCGCGTAAACTAATAATAGCTTAACACTTTGCGACCTTTTTTCCACGCCACGATTTAACCGCAATAACACAAGCAGCCGGAGAAAACAGCAGAACAGCTCGAAGAGGAGCGTGCTGAAGCCGAGGATAGAGCTGAACTACCAGACTTTGCAGCCATGTCTGCACAACAGGTAACGTTTTACACCATTGCTTTACTAATTGTGATGTGCAATAAATAATTTTTGAAAATTCACTTCGATTAATTTCGGGCCTTGTTAATATTTCTTTATATTTATATATTCATATAATACATATGTTCTTGTGCATTTATCATTATTTGTCAGATTTTTTATCTATTTCTATATATACACATATACTCTAAAGCCTTGTTGTGTCAACTGCCTTTGGCTTTCTTTTTAACACATGAATTTAATTGCTTTTTTCGCGCGCTCGTTGGACGTTCGAACGCGCTGCGCAACTATCTTCAATTGTTGGCAATTACTGTTGGCCTTTCCCTCAAACTGCAACACAGTACACGAAGGTAATTGTTGTCATGTGTAGGAATAATAGAAAGAAAACTCAAAAAGCTTTTCAATAGCTATTTTTTTTGAAGATATTTTGCTTTTAATTGTATTGCCCGTACGTTTTAGTTTATGTGATATATATATTGACATTTTTATTAATTATTTTTTCTTATTAAAAAGTATTTTTAGATATTAGATATCAAATTATGTTTATAATTTGTAAATACGATCTGTGTATTTTTATCTGTATATCTATCTGTTGTTAATAAGGATTGAACTAATCGAGTTTGATTTCATGTTATACAGAAAGGACGAAAGCCTGAAATTGTGCAAGTTATCGCAAATTACAAAGCAACAAGTGTTGAGCAACTGGATCTACAAAAAGGTCAACTAATAGCAATTCGCAAGAAAACGGAGTCCGGATGGTGGGAAGGTGAATTGCAGGTTAGTATGTTTAATTATTAGAAATTTTAAACAGAACTGTTTATTAATTTAAATTTTATTTTTAGGCTCGTGGAAAGAAAAAACAAATTGGTTGGTTCCCAGCTTCATACGTTAAATTACTTACCAGCAGTAGCAATCGCAGTACACCAGTTTCTCATAGATATCAAGATTCACCAACAATGGATCCATTTGCTGGTTTGTAATTTATTTAAACATTTTGTACACTACTACTTGTGCATATACATAACTCATCACACATGTATAAAATTTTTATTCAAACTTAGCATTATTATATAGTAATATTTTTGTCATTTGTTAAACAGAAAAGGTGATGGCACTGTATCCCTATAAGGCACAAAATGAGGACGAGCTTAGTTTCGAGAAAGGAGACGTAATTATTGTTCTATCAAAGGACGAAGATTCTTGGTGGCGAGGTGAATTGAACGGTGCATCGGGAGTATTTCCAAGTAACTACGTTTCACCGATGTGTAAGTAAAGTTTTTTTATAATGCTTTTATTACAGTATTAGACGTTGATTAGTTAAGTTTTGGATGAGTTTGAGTCTGTGTTTTTTTGCTTTTATTGTTGAAATTGCAAAATTGTTGGACAAAAATTTAATATCACTTATTTTTATTTTTGTTTGTACTTTTAATTTTTATTTGTAATTGGTTTAATATTGATATAAAAATTGTTTATTAAAAGTATTTATAGAAGAAATGAACTCGAATTTTCAATATAAGACTTAAGCTCTTCAAATATATTGTTGAATTAATTTTTTAGTTAAAAAAAAAATATATAACTTTAGTATTTTTTAAATTATTAAACAATGCTAGGGCTAGACAGAAAAATATGAACTTTTATTTCTAATAATTATCTATCAATCGCGTTACAAGCATACATTTTTAATAAAATTTAATTTTAATTTATTTTATTAAAGTAGAAAGTGCTTCTAAAATAAATGCTAATTGCGTGAAGTTATTCATAGTACTCCTTATTTTGCTTTACGTACGAGCAATAATAAATATGCACCTTTATTCAGAAGCGTTAGTATCAATCGAATTTCAGCGCAAACGTTTATAGACCTCCATTATCTAATTGTGAATGGTTAACCAATCGGCACTCGTACGCCCCTAGACTGTACCTATATAAGATTACTGACTGGTTCTCTTGAATTTTCATACATGCTCTTTTACAATAATTTAACGAACAATATCAAACTCTAACGGTTCCTACATTTAATTTTATAATCACCATTACAACTGTTCATCATTATTTGACTGTCATCCTAATTTCCATTGGGGTTATTTGAATTTTAACTTTGATGCGTTAGTTCATGTTTAATTAATATAGTAATAGGTATTATTTTATAATAAATAGTCGTAAGCAATGCAGAATAAGAAATCGTTTTATTCTTCATAAAATACTTGTTAGGCCTTAATTTTTTTAAGACTGTTTATTCACTAGTTAGTAATCAAATAGAGATCGGAGCTTTATTAATGCTTAAAGCTCATGTTTTGTAACATATTTTGTAGGTACACAGTTGATAGTTGTGCTTTTGAGCCATATTGCATAATTTTAATGTTTGATGAGTGAATTATCGAATCAAATAATTTTGTTCAATCATTAATTTACAAAAGCTTTGTACATACATTAAATTATGTATCATGTTTGAATTGTCGCTTACTGGTGGGTGCATGCACGTTCTCATGTTTCACAAATCGAGAAAAAATAACTTTTTTTCTTTTACATATTTTATGTTTTGTAAACTTGTTTGCTTAATTTTGAATTTTTATATATTTATCTTCTATTTGATCACTCAATGCACAGTTATTAATTTAAATTGCTGTAAATAAGTATTAAAAAATAGGTTGTGCATGAACATGCAATATTAAGTAAAATTGTGTACACAGATTTATCTTAAAAATAAATGTGTTTGTGCTGCTTTGGCATATCCTTTTTAAAGTACAAACTAAGTAAAATAATAAAAAAATTATTCGTGAAAATACTATGGTTTAATGTTGACATTTGAAATTGTTTAAATTTGAAATTTTCTCTATAATAATAAAACTCTTGAAAATTATTAAAATAATTTTTTCCCGAGGAGTGAGCACATTATTTTGTATCATCATTCATTTCATTTACATAAATCATTCAGTAATCACTATTCTATTAAAATTTAATAAACTATCCTTTAACCTTCAATTAATTACCTGTAAATGATTATATTTCAATTTTATTTGTATAACAAACTTTTTTCATACCAGAAAATTTTAATAACGTAGTCGTTATATACAATACTCGTGGCATTTTGTAGTTAATAATGTTGCAAGTTAATTTTATACATTAATTAAATTTTTTGAAAAAACTTAGTTTGCAAAGTACGTATTTAGAAAAACGTGATATAGATAGTTATAACTAGAATAAAATTAGTCGCGATTCTTTTTTGTGTTTAAAATTGAGAAAAGCCTTCACAGATTTTTTTAATGTTAATATACTTTATGATGCATTTCACTATTACTACTCAATTAACAATAGTAATAAGTAATAACAATTATTTTATCAAAACATTTATTAATGTTAATAAAAATTAATAGTCTATCTCAATTTTATAACATATTCTGAGAAAAAAACATGGTTGACTCAGGCACAGAATTTCTTTATTCTTTATAATAAAAAATAGTTTTATTGCTAATGAATAGTACTAAAAATAAAATTACCAATTATAAACCCTTTGATTAATTAAAAATGATTATTATTTAATATGATAATATAATAACTTGAAAAATTCATTATCGAAATGTAAAAATTTGCAAGAACAAGAAAATATTTATGTAGATAGGTTATCCACCTTCAACAAACCACTTGTAATTTTTAAAATTTTTTTTTTATCACGAAAATTGTCGGTATTTTAGAATATTGTTTTTTATTCTCTTTTTAGGATAATCTAATTATTTGATATATTATTGAACTTTGAGCTATTTAAGATAAACTTCTTACTTGGAATTAAAAGGAAAACACTGTTACAATTTAATTTTGTATTTTTTTTATTATTTTAAATTTTGTAATTAAAATAATTTTTAAAAAGTTACCGATTTGTTTAAGTTTGATAAACTCTCTACATCCTACTGATGGTTAGTAGAATTTTTTCTATAACAATACAAGATTTTGTTTGAATAAATTTAAGATAATTAGATAACATAATTAAGATGATCTATCATTAATAACTGTTTGAAAAACGTCGCGCTAAATGATTTACTTATAAACACTTAACCTGCTTTAAAATCCTCTATGTTGAAAATAAATATTTTGTCCGAGTCAACCGCATGGCTTTTTTCACAGTGCACAATAAATTATTTTGTATTATCGCCTCGGCAAAGGAAATGGTTCTCTACATTTATAATAATCAAAATTGCAATTAAAACTAAATTTAACAGTTCTTAATTCGTGCTTCAAGGAATTAAAATTCTTTGTTATATCAAGGCCTATTTAAATGCTTATAAATTTATTAATAAACTCATAAAAAGTTAGTTTTTCTATTTTATTATTGATATTATTACAATTGCTAATACAAAGCAATTAGCATAAGTTATGAAATATAACCAAATTTTAAATTCGTCAAATTAAAATCTTATTAAATTTCACGAACTTACGATGTAAAAATTAAAAAATATTTTCATTATCTTAAATCATACTTCCTGTGTCCAGTTGAAGCAACCTAGGGACAATCACAATTAAAAAATATAAAACCACTTCCTTTCGCCAAGTCGCTGATACACGTGTAACCGTGCAGTCATATTTCCTCGTTACTAATGAATGTCTTCTTTCGCCTGTGCTTTATAATCACGCAGCGTAAGAGGATAGAGCATCGCAACGCCTCGAAGCAATCTCTATTAAAAATAACAAACGCAATTAAAATAAAAATGACAAAACGCAAAGCCAAAGCATTACAAGTAAAAACACACACACACGCACGTGCGCGCCTGCAAAAAGATTGTTGTATGAAAAAAATCTATATTACAATATATATATTGACTCTGCAATGTTTGTGTACCGATGCATAAAAGAGAGATGAGGAGGAGACCGCGACAGAGACTAAAAACCGGCATCCCCTTCTTGGCCTGCTCCAGCTCTCGGGGATTGAGCAACGATAGAGCGACGAAGTCAGCAGCTCCAGGCAGAGACAATTAACGAACAAATATGCTTATACAAACGATATAAAGAATAAACACACACGATGAAACGACGCACGCAGACCATTGTTGTATGCGAGAGCAAACGAGATACAGTGCGAATGATTTATAAATAAGGTGGTGGGTGTGAGATGTACACGTACATGTATACGTAGGAAGCGAATAATCGATTAGCCGCAAAAGCCCCCCTCTCTGTATACTTACACGTGATCCGTTCGTTCTGCAAACAAAAAAAAACGAGAGAAAGAAAACTGCGTTAAGGTGCGCGGATGTGTACGCAGGTAACATTTCTTGTGTCCATCGCTAATATAAACGGCCGAGCCTTAAAATCTTCCCATTTAGCATTTGTCGAGCCGTCGCCACCGCGCACACTCACTCATTTACACTTACACGCATATGCTGATGTTATTTATTATTAACTACAAATATTATTATTATTATTATATCGTGACACACTGTTGAATTGCCATTCTTATATAAATAAAAATAATCCTCTCAGTGCTTACGAATAGAGAGAAAGAATGTGAGGTATAAAAGAGTAAAAAAAAACAATAACAAAAAAAAATAATTAATAATTACAAGGATATTATATATATACAATTGTGCAATCACGTATGCATGTATGTACGCTTTATTATGCAAAGCTATATATATACGGACGGTAAACTGGTATGCGTGTGTGTGCGCGCATGTGTGTCCTGCTGAAAAATCCGATGGGAGAGGAGAGCGAGAGTCGACGTATCTTAAAAGTATAAACAAAACAAAAAGAAGAGTGAATTGATTTTCGTTGTTCTGTAAATATAATAAAAGTAAAATATGTAACTTGTAAGCGCGGAGGAGCTCCGGGACTGAGAGATAAATGCGTCTTTGTAGTGGGCAGAAAGAGAGACAATTGTTGTTGACTACTTTTTCTTTAAGTTTTTCCATGTATGCTGCGCGCATAAGGCAAACTAGAGAGAAAAAAAGTAATAGACAATATGTAGAGTAAAAAAATGATCGACGATAAGTTAAAAGGGCTCAAATGTAAAGGAGCGACATTAGATTTTCATAGTGAACTAAACGTTAAAAAAGGCTTATGGGCCGAAGTCATTTTTTACTGTTTTGCTAATTTAAGATTTAAAGTTGAAAATAGTTTAAGGATTTTTAATCGAAGTACGTGTTTAAATCATTAATTTATTCGGGGAACGATCAAATCAAATGTTACGTTTTATTTATTGTAGATTGTAACATATGATAGCAATACTTGTAACATTGGTTTTTAGATATTACTTATACATACGTATAATAAAGTTAACTATTGATAATGGCCTAAGTTGTATCTATTTGTTATGTAGATTGATAGAGCACAATCATTGTTTAGATAAGAATAAATGTTACGGTACAGTGATAAGTGATGGTGGAAAAAATCGTGAGAAAACTCTCAGTTTGTCACGTTATATACTGCTTGTTTTAAAGATAGATATAGTGACATTTGATGTGAAAATTATGCAAACATTTATTTATTTCATTAATAAATTTGAAATGCTGATAAGAATACTCAGTTTACTTGTTTACAAAATGACTTCATTCCATAAGTTTCAGTCAACGATTTATAATAACTGTATAGGAATAAGAATCGTTTGATTTAATCTCATTTACTGTACATATTTTCTATGATTTTTTTTATTTCTTGTATGCATTACTATGCGGGGGGCTTTACTTTTTTAATTATAATTCGTATAAAAGTAAAAATTAATGTCTTAGAAATAATTAAGTTTTGAGTCAAGGAGAGACGTTACTAAAAATCTTGAGTAATTTTTTTTAGTAATTATTTAATGTATAATTTGTTGTTACTTATGGAATGATTTTGCTAGTACGTTAAAAAAGGATCGTTCCGCGTTTATTGTAAATATATTGATTTTAATTCCAGGAATAACTTTTAGAAAATTCAGTAATTTCTCTCCAAGTCAAATCTCACAAGGAAGATATTAGTTTTCTTATATTTTAGTCTAATTGTGTATTTATTTATTTATGAATATATTGATTCTTGATTATTGTGCAACGTGATTCAGTTAATTAAAAATAATTGATCGAATTTTAAAAATAAAGGAAAAAAGGAATTAAACCAAGCATTTTTTAAGTTATTTAAGAAAACTTTATTAGTCACTATAATTTTGTTCGACAATGACAATAATATTTTTCTGAATCTGTAAATCTAAACAAAAAGACAAACATTATGAAAAAATCTGTATGCTCCCGTCAGACTTTTTTCAGGATATAAATATAACTATAAAAAATGAAGACATGGTCGTATTCTCCGATCTGTCCACGAAAGAGTAAAAGAATAAATCCCTTCTTAGAGACAAAGAATACTCCTGAATCTCAAGTTCACTCTACAACAGATTTTTGTGCCTGTCCTTATCGAAATTATTCCATTAAAAAAAAAATTATTGCATACTTTTCTTTTTTTTTTATTAATCTTTATAAAAGTTATTTGAGTCTTATAGGTTTATTGTAATGTTATTTAGTCAAATTTAGCTTTGAAACATCTTAAACTTAAGTACTTTTAAAAACTCAATTAACTTTTCGATTATATTAATACTCTTAAAAAGGAAAGTTACGCAATAAATTAATGTAAAATGTGATCTATGTTTGTGATTATTAAAATGTAAGATGATAGTGCCATAGAATGCAGCAGTTTTTTCGATTGTTACTATCGAGTATTTCTAAGTTTTTATAATTTCAATTAGTACTATTAAAATTCGTGAGATTGAAGCAGTATTGTACAATTATATTGTCAAAATATGTTCGTAAAAATGAAATCAGATGAATCATTGTTTAAAGCATTTGATTTATTTTATTCAGTAACAGAATACACAAAAATCTGTGGTGGGAGAACTGAATATAGACTTACCCTCGTCGCTTCGTTAGACTACGAGAATGAAATTGAGCATTCTCTGTTTAGAGACAAAAAGTGCAAGTGGTAATGTTGATGAACGAAAAATCTTGCAATTAGAATGTATAACGACTTATATATATTGTATAAGAAATGCCTTCTCGAGTGTCGAATATTATACGAAGACCATATATGTATATCGTCGTTTACTTTTGAACCGCAACTCTGTAACTCTGGAATTCCAATATATATAGTTAAAGGGCGACAAGAAAAACCAAGCGTTATTATATATGATAGTCGAATTGTTGACGTTTAAGTGTTTCTTTTTTTTCTCCGTTATGTAATGTATTTAAGAATTGATTTTGACTGCGTCAGATTTATCCTGGCGTAAGGTGAAAATGAATAAAAAAGTATATAAGCGCTGTCACTGTAATACCAAAGAAAAAAAAGAAAGCATAAAAGTACCCAGTATCATAAAGTAAATGATTAATAAAGAAAGCAAAAAGTAATAATAATAAAATAATGTAATCTCAGTTCGCCCGACTTGAAGTCGTGGGGTCGCACAGCTGTTGGAGAAATTGAGGATAGAATAAATGTCTGTTAATGAGTATGAATTTATGACTTCTTTTTTCGTTTACATATAAGCTACTGTAAATTAACTTTTTCTTGATTGAAAAATATTTTTTAGAAAAAGTGTTGCATTTTTATATCTACGTATATTGTTAAAGATGTAAATTCTATATAAAACTTCATCGTATTTTAATCATTTTATTGTAATTATAATGTATAAAGACTTTGAGAACAAAGAGAAGTTCCCAGTAGATAGCCCATTATATAGAAAATTCTTTTACTTTATTAAAGCATTGAGAAATAATTTTCAATAGTTATTTTTCATAGTAATGCAATGCAACATAAAAGTATAAAAAGTACGAGCTTTTTCTAAAAAATTTTTTTCGTTATGTTTTATTGTAACGTGTCGAGAAGTTTAAAATTGAAAGAACATTAGAATTGTTTCAGAGATAGAAAGTAAAATGGAACGTATACATTGTTTGCAGTAATAATTAGTGAAAATATGTAACATTCTGTAATATTAATAGAAATATGTTAAAGTGTAAGCTGTATCATATATTATAGAAAACTTACGAGCGTTCATTTAATTTTAAACCCTCGACGAATAATAATAAAGAAAATATAAAAAACATGGGAACACATCAAAATACTTAAAATTCAAATTAAAACTTTATTCTATATTGTATATTTATCTTCCCATTACTTGTTCCTTTTCTATATGTGTTCATCTAAATTTTTTGTACATTAATAAATCTTCAAAAAAAAAAAAAAAAAAAACAAAAAGTGATTCTGTAATCATTATTTAATTGATTTATTTTACCGACGGTCTAATTAAATTGTCTTTGAAAAATTACTGTTAATACACATTGCTTTTCCAGAATCACTTTGCAATTTTCTTTCGCATCGAAAGAAAGCAAATCGATAAAAACTTTTCGGAGTGCGTAATTGGTTAATCATTACGAGACGAGTAAGAAACTAAACGAAATAAATGGGAAAAATAATTTAATATATACATATCTTGTACCAAGAAAATAAGAGAATATTAATTCGTATTCAAAATTTTAAAGTCAACTTGATAACAAAGTTTACTTTTGCACTCTTGTGACCACTTTACTCCTAAATGAAATAGCAAAAGAAAACCATTATTATAAAGGAGAAACCTCATTAGAAAAGAAAAGTACGTGCGAATCGACGATTGTAGAAGTTTAGACGAGACATCATCATTAAAATCACGAATTTATATTACGCGCAAATATCGTTTTGCTAGGGGTAGATCTAGATAAGGGAAGGCTCTGTAAATTGTCTTTGCGTAAGGTGAAAAATAAAAAAAGTATATAATCTAAACAGCCGCTGATTAGCCAGTACTCCGGATTCGATACATCGAGACTCTTTTTTTCTTCGCGCTTTTCGACACTGAATTTATGAAAATTCAACAACGAAAAACTTTTGCACTGATATAAAGAAAGTCCTGAGTGTTTTCTAAAACAAATAGTTTGTTCGAATAAATATTTTTTCTTTTAAGTGATGCTTTAGTTAAAGATCTAAAAAATATTTATTCGAATTGACATTTTAATCAATGAACTTTGAACACTCTTTACATGAAATGCTGTTTAAAGATAAATTTAGATAATAATTAATCTTAGGTCATACATTAGTCAATAACCAAATTGTGTTTGTGCTAAATTTTATTTAAATAGTATTTTATGAAAACAAAAATTTGATAAATTTGAATAAAGTCTCAGTGTAATAGTTTCAGTGTTGAGTTTTTTACAATTAATATAAATAAATAAAAGCGCTATCATTATGAAAAACAACTTGATTGTAGATGCTTTAGCGCATAAGTTTGAGTTGCATATACTTAAATTAAGAGTCAGAGTATAATCACGATGTAATCAAGCTGTCAGAAAGCCGCCGTCGCCATTATTTAATCACGCCGCGTTAGCTTTAAATAAAACAAAGTATAATGATAAAAAATACATGACAATGAAAGACAAAAACTTAAAAAGTTTACAAAAAAATGATCACTCGACACACTCGACTATTACTTACACACTGTAACAGAAAAAAATATATATAGGAGGTCTTCCCAGTTAACTTGCCATTGATTAATTATGAAAAATTTTTTAATAAAGTTCCATCGACAAACAATGAAAATAAAAAAAAAAAAACAATTATGCGCTGGCGATAATAAGTTTTGCCGTGTAAAAACGAAATTAAATAAAATTTACTACTACCTCAGCAACGCGAGGTAAAAAGTAAAAACTGCGGACTTTTCATTTAAAAAGTGTAATTGTCGCGCAGTTCCGCTAATAAAAGTAAAAAGTGAAGACGCACGAGATGCAAAAAAAAAACAATTAAAAAAAGGAGCATAAAAAAATCGCGAGCGCACAACACACGAGTGTTTCTTCGCCTCACACCGCCCTCGACACGTGCAATAATGAATTATATACGCATAACTTATTTACAATTATAGAAAAAGACAAAAAAGTGGAAAAAAAAAACAGTCGAACTATATATACGTGTTATCGACGGTTATGTTTTTAAAAAGTAGGAAACTTACATGAATAACGATGGTGAACAACAACAACAAATTAAATAAACAAATATACAAAAATACATGAGAGATTTGCCTGGAAGAGATTTTTCTATATCGTATAATATAAAAAACAAAGAGGCTACCAGAGGTGTAACGCAAGTTTTGCAACGGCGTGGTTACTACGTGTACTTTGAACATATACACTTACAGATATTGTAATTATGTATAACAATTATTCGTGTAGCGCTATCCTGAGATTGTTATCAATGCAAGACTTATACATATTGTTTCTCGTTGTATTGTCGGATATTAATAAAAAAGAACAAAAAAAA
>JAPYZB010000280.1:0-23949 GCA_030522745.1 Eupelmus kiefferi | reverse complement strand
TCGGCTCGTGCTAGCTCACCTTGACTCGTACTGCAAATTCCACACTCGGTCTAAAAAAGCTCACTTTTAGCCCTTGGTACATAATATACTATTATGACTAATTTAATTTTATGACAAAAAATATCATGATATTAAGAAAAATTATTATCTTATGTTACCACTATAAAAAGGGTTCAGACTTTTAATTTTATAATTCATATTTTTATGTAGTAAATATCTTTTTGTTTTAATATAATAATGCTAAAATATTATTACCTTGAAGTTGGCAAAGGTTTTCCAGTAGCCTCGCATTCGAATACGTGCGTCTTTCCAAGAGCCACTCCTTGAGAATAAGGTAAGGTTTTGATAAACTCTGGTTTTTCACCTCCTTCAACCTCGCAGATCTTAACTGGAGCTGTGCATGAGCTTGGATCTGAACGGCCTGCTGCATTGATTGCGAAAATTCTAAATTCATAATCGCCTTTTTCTATGAGATGAAGAACGGTGTATTCAAGGTCAGTGATGTTGTAATCATTGCATTTTATCCAAATGGCGCTACCAATCTCTCGCTTCTCAATCATGTAACCAGTAATTCGACTACCACCATCAGAGGCTGGAGCTTCCCAGCGCAAATCAACGTAATTCTTGCCCACCTTGATGACTTGTGGATTGCGTGGTGCATCAGGCACCATGCATTTGCTCTTCAGTTTGAATGGTGTTGACGTTTGACTTGGTTTGCTCAAACCAGCAGCATTCTTAGCGCGAATTCTGAATTCATATTCATGACCACTGAGGAGATTGTAACATATGTAGTTCAAGTCCTTCACTAGATAGTCGTTTGCAATGCGCCATGTAGTATCATCTGCCACATCTCTAAACTCAACCTAAAAGATTCAAATTTATAAAATATGTATCTAACGAAAATTATTAAAAATAAATATTATTATAATTAATTTATTTATTTTAAATAAATTATATAAAAATAAGCTTACCTTGTATCCTTGAATGCGAGATCCACCATCTGAAACTGGTCTGTCCCATGCAACAGTAATGCTGGTAGAATCCCAATCTGTAACACGAGGTCGACCTGGTGGATCTGGTACGCCGAATGGGAATTTGGCTGTAATAGGTTCATCGCCGATGAGTGGTTCCGAGATGCCGTATTGATTTTCAGCTCTAATTCGGAAGTTGTACTTCTTGTTAGGTTCGAGACCAAATACATCATAAGTAGTGCGTCGGGCGAAACTGCTTAATTTAGTCCAAATACCAATAGGTTCTAGTTTTTCGATGATGTAATTCGTTACTGGAGAACCTCCGTCATCAAATGGTGGTTTCCATGCAATCGTGCATGTATCTGGAGTTATGTCAGATACAACAAGTGGTCCTTGCGGCGGTGATGGTTTATCGACTACAAGAACCTTACAACTTGCCGAATCAGTTCCGACGTCATTTGTCAGGTAAATAGTGTAATTGCCAGTATCGGATCGTTTGGCCTTCTTATTGATGAATTGCGTTTCGACATCATTTGTATCGAATTTGATTCTATCGTCGGTCACAACATCTTCACCATTAATGCACCAGCTTGGTCTTGGTCTTGGTTTAGCTATGAATGGCACAGTGATAGTGAATGGCTCTCCAGCAATAACAGTCATATCCCGAATGCTGAGATCGCTGGTAATCTTTGGAGCAACTGATTATAAAAATAAAAAATTTTATTAAGATTGTTTATTAAAAATTTAATTATGACATAAAGTATTTTAATTGATAATTGATAATATGTTTTATTAAGGCTAAGTGAAATGGGTGGGGTAGAAATATACACAGAATATTTTACGGGATCCCAAAAATTACTTTGTAAATATTCATTTAACTAGTTGGGAAAATTTTTTTGTTAATATTATAGACTACACTAAAAGCTGAAGGAGTTCGATTTTTAGAAAATTTGCATTAACTTTTTTAAAAAAATTATTCACGTTATGATGTCGGTAATGTGAATAAACTCGGATTTTGATACTGATATTCTTCTGTTTATAATTTTTTTTTTTAACAAAATTGTAAAACTTTGCTGAAAAACGGAAATATTAGCTTTTAGTAAAATATATAATCTTTAAAAAAAAATTTTTCGGAACTAGTTCAATGAATGTTTACAACATAATTTTTGGGTTTCCATATAACATTCAGTAGGGATATTTGTTCGATCCTTTCACGTCTCCTTAATAATATTTTAATTAAAATATTTTATTTGCTTAAAATCGTAATAATTAATAAATTATCCTTACTGGAAGGAGCACTAGCTCGAATTGCATCAGATCCAGCACTCCAAGGTCCTTGACCTGCTGCATTTACAGCAGCTACGCGGAATTCATAATCATGATTTTCAATAAGGCCTCCAACCCTGTTTTAAATATTAAATTATATTAGAATAAAAAAAGATAACATATTATTAAAAAAATAATAATAAAAGAATTATACTTGTATGTTGTATCTGCTACAATGGCTTGCGTTGCCTTTATCCATTTTTCTTCACTGATTAAGCGCTTCTCAATAACATAGCCGGTAATAGGAGAACCACCATCGTGTCGGGGTTTAGTCCAAGTAATTGTAATACTATCTTCAGTTGTTTCAACGCCTCTTGGAGCACCTGGTGCACCTGGTGGATCGAACGGAAATCTTGCTGTGATTGGTTCGTCTGTTGTTGCTGGCTCGGAAGTTCCGTATTGATTTTCTGCCATGACTCTAAACTCGTAGTTATTGCCTACAGCGAGATTACGAACCCGTACAAAGGTGGATGTTGTACAAGCGCTCACCTAGATTCAATGAGTACTTTAGCCATGTATCATTCATAAAATAAATAAAATAAACAATATTTTTACCTTGACCCATTCGAACGTTCTTGGTTCCTTCTTTTCAATAACGTAATTGGTAACTTCTGCTCCACCATTGTCTTTTGGTGGATTCCAGAACAACGTTAGTGCATCACCTGCAAATTCATCTGCACGCAGATTCTGTGGTGGTGAAGGTCTATCTAAAACGCGCACATTGACGGTTGCTGTGTCAAATCCTGATGAATTACGCAGTTGTAGTCGGTACTGGCCAGCGTCAGAACGCTTGGAGTTTTTGATGACACAGCTATAATAAACGTTAACTTTTTTATTACCATGATTTTAAATTATTGTACTTACACAAATAAAAGAGAATTTATTATTTTTAAAAGCCTCTTTAATATGTCTAATTAATTAGTTTATTTTTAAATTTTATTTTACACTTACCTAGCATAATCATCAGCCAGTTGTAAATGAACACGTTTATCAGTTTCACCATCTGTAACGACATCATTGACGTACCAGGTGGCGACAGGTTTCGGGAAGCCAATATAAGGTACATGGATACAGAAGTCTTCTCCTGCACGAACAGTAATGTCACGTACAGCTCCGAGATCCATAATTGGTTTATTCGGTTGTTCTTCAATTGTAATGGGATTGCTTGCCCTGCTTGGTGGACTCTTTCCAACGTCGTTTACAGCAATGACGCGGAACAAGTACTCTTCTCCCAGAGTAAGATGTGGAACAGTGAAGGAAGTCGTGGGTACTGGAGCACCATTAACATCATCCCAGTCATCATCACCACGAGCCTTCTTCTGCTGAATAATGTAACCGCGTATCTTGGCTCCACCGTCGTTACGTGGTGGTCGCCACGATAATGTAACAGAATCTTTCGTGATTCGGTCTGGCTTCGGTTGTTCCGGTGCATCAGGAGCAGCTAAGATAATTTTTTAGTTGTAATAATTAAGATAATTCCAAAGACAGTTTGTTATTAGTTCATAAATTTCTTTGTGAATTTTTTTTATTATACATACTTCTTTGGTGGCCAGCTGTGATTGGTTCTGTTGGTTTGCTAGGTCGACCTGGTCCAGCTTCGTTGACAGCAATTACACGGAATTCATATCTTCCTCCTTCATGTAAATCATTAACTGTAAAGGTGGTATTGGGAGTTGGATAACTATTAGCCTTCATCCATTCACCACCACGTTCTCGCTTTTCAACGATGTAACCTTGAATTGAATTAATAAAAAAATATAAATATCAAATTATTGATTATTGATACAGTTTGGTAAAACTTAAAATAAAAAATTTATTAATTAAAACTATGCAATTATTTTGAGTATCGAAAAATATTCTAATAAATATTTTCATAATTTTTTTAATTTCTTGACTTTTTATACTTTATCTTCTAATTAAAAAATACTATTTCAAACTTGTCTTAAAAATTATTGAATCTTATAAAAACGTTACCAGTAATTGGTTTGCCTCCAGTATTAGCTGGTGGTTGCCACGCCAATGTGCAACTATTTGGTGTGTATCCCAAAATTTCTGGCTGGCTAGGTGCATCTGGAGGATCGAATGGACATTTAGCTGTGACAGGCTTTCCTTCGAGTGGTTCAGATACACCATATATAGTTTCAGCCCGCACTCGGAAAACGTATCGCTTTCCTTCCGTTAAGCCTTTAGCAGTGAAGTGTGTTGTAGGACAATAACCAGGACACTAAAAAAGAAAAATAAATTTTAGTTTTAACATTTTTTTATAATTATGAAATTAAAAAAAATTTTAAATATAATGTTTGTATTAGATTTATTTATTTAGCTGTATAAGTCTCATTCGAGACTTGGATAAGCTTAAATAAATAAATAAAAAAAGGTTAATTTAGAACATATAAAATAAAAATATTTACCTGTCTCCAATTTTCTGAACCAAAGTCAGCAACTTCGACAATATAGTTTGTAATATCGGAACCACCATCATCCAATGGAGGAGTCCACGCAAGAGATACGCTATCTTGAGTAGTGCCAGTGTATTGTATTGGACCAGTTGGTGGACCCGGCCTATCTACTACAATCACTTCAATATCTGCTGAATCTCTACCGTAGTCATTGTATGCAACAATAGTATATTTTCCAGCATCATCGCGCACAGATTTTTCGACAAGGAGTTGAGTGTGATCGCTCTTCGTTTCAGTCTACAAAACGGTTAAAATATAATTTATATATGTTCTTTAAATAAATATATTATATTCTGTAAGTACTATTCCTAATAGATATATTAGTACGTCTTTTCGTAATAACTCATAAGCAAGGTTGATATCCTCTTAGACTATTCGTTTAGATTTTAGCAAAAAATTCTGATTCCAAAAAGTAATAATTAGAGTTATAGCATTTCAATACATGAAAATTCATGTACATATTTTATACTTTTAAATTTACAGGCTAGCGATTGTTTCTCAACTTTAAGTAATAAATATCCGAATCACATATTTAAAATTCAATTTATTTGATGATATGTGCAGAAATCCTAATGAAAATTCTCCGCCTATTTGACGAAAAAAATCATACTTCCATTATGAAAATTTTACGTCAATACGCGATTTATAAAATACGAAGTATTTTTAACTGTGCAAATGAAAAGTTTACTAAAGTAATTCCACCTATCTTGTAAATGTATTATTATTATTATTCTTAAAATGTATTATTCTTCTTACCGAAATTCGCAGAGTTTCTGCAACACGGACACGATTTTTAGTCCATTCAATTGTTGGAGTTGGTGCGCCAGTAAGCGGGATCACGATATTTATAGGTTCACCAGCACGAACTTTAATTCTTCTTCCAATAAGAGCGTCGAGATATAATTTCGGTTTTTCTCTCATTGGTTTGGCAGTAATGATGTGTGATGGTTCGCTTGGTTTTCCAGGACCTGCCGCATTGATTGCTGTGACACGGTATTCATATTGATGACCTTCAGAAACATGATCATCGTAATACTCCAGAGGTTTAATTGGTTCCTTATTTAGTTTTATCCAGCGACCAGTTGCGCGATCTCGTCTTTCAACATCATACCCAAGGATTTGCGATCCACCAGTACTAATAGGAGGTGTCCATTCAATCTTGATGTGATCTTTATCAGCGTCGACGCATTCAGGTCTTCCGGGTTGACCAGGCGCAACTGTAAATATTTTTATAAATTATTATTTTTTAATAATAATAATTTAAATTTTATTGTTAAGTTAACAGTTAAAGAAAAATGTAATAATAATTTTTGAGGCGTAATGTAATAATAATTTATTTTGATAAAGAAAGATAGTTATATGAATGTGCAAAGTATACAGCACTGACTGTATGGAATATTTTTTGAAGTTTTTTTACTTAGAAGGATTAAAAAGTCAAATTTAAGCTATTCTGGATCGTTGAATAAATCTCTTGTTCTTGTGTTAATGTCATTCATAGCAAAAAGACTCTGTTGATCCCGCGAACTATCCAGATAAGCCAATTTATTTTACTTGTTCAATAAATGAGACTTTAATCCGGCTTATTAAAGAAATATGGATAGTTCATCGAAATCAACAGTCTTTTGATTGTAAATTAAATGATTCTGAGTTGAACCAGTTTAACGAATGTCAATTAAGCAATTCTATACCTCTGTACGTACTCAAGCAGCTGAATTTAAAAGTTAACTTAAAATTATTTATACTTTGTTATTATTAGCCAAACACGGATCAAGGTAGAAAGTTTTTATTTTTAAATAAATGAGCTTTATCGAACTACTGCTTTACATTTTCCACTAAAAAATCTCAGATCGAATCTTATCCGATTTTTCATCTGATGTATCAAAATCGCAGATGAGATTGATTTCTCATCTGCCAATTCATAAAAAATGAAAAACTATATAAAAAGTACATTCTATCAAATTTATAAAATTGATCTTGGTTTTTTTCTTGTAAATCGACAGATGAAAAATCAGATCAGATAAGATATCATCTGACGATTCATAAGAAAAAATCTAACTTCAATTTTATAAATCACTTCATCTACTTGCTGATGCGCATTTCGCTTATTTTATACTTGCGGCATCACAGATTATTTTCTGAAATTGCTTGTGAATCTACTTTTTCTTGTAACATGTTTTGACCTAGACTCTCGAGATTATGGAACACTCTAGGTTTCGGTATCAAAACAAGTGGCACTGCTTATACTTTTAAGATGTATTTACGTAATAATATACTCTGTTACTAACTATTTCCTACCTGGCGAATGTAAATTACTATTCTGTACTTTATTTTTGTATTGGACTGTTCCCGTGTTATTAAATAAATAAATAAATTTGATATAATTCATTTTTCACGTAACTTTTCTTTTCTTATGAATCGACAGATGAGAACTCAGATGAGATCTCATCTCAGATTTTTCAGTAGGGTTTTCACGAAGAATCGATTATTAAAAAGCTTTAATATTTTTTATAAAGTGAAAATGTGCACTAAAGATAATGTTCTAACTACATACCGAATTGATTCTTTGCAACGACTGATCTATCGGTATTCAGTGGCTCTGATCGTCCTTGAAGATTTTCAGCAGAGACACGGAATTCGTAACTGGTACCCTCAACAAGACGTGGAACGGTAGCATGATTAAATTTAGGATTAACATGCGATACCGCTGGTACCCATCCTCCACCGTGAGTGAGATCTCGTTTTTCAATAACATATCCACTGTTTTGAAAACAAATCATTTTTATAGGATATTGTATTAATTTTAAAATAATTTTAAGAAAATGTCTACATACGTGATTTCACTTCCACCGTTATCTCTTGGTGGCTTCCATGACAAAGTAACCGACTGTCCAGTAATTTCTTCGTATTCCAGAGGACCTTGAGGGGGACCAGGTCTGTCAAGTACTGTTAATTTGAAAGAACCTTCATCAATGCCACTACTATTTTTAAGTAGTAAATGGTAATTTCCAGAATCTGATCTCTTAGCATCAACAATGTGAAGAACCGTATGGTAACCAATTGCTGCTACAGTAGTTCTCTTGTTTACTTCCAAATCCTTATTATTTACACTCCATTTAACTTCTGGAATTGGTTCACCAATAAAATTAACATCTAGATGGAAAATGTGACCAGCTTTCACTTTGATATCTGTCAAAGGAGTCTTGATCTTTGGTGCCACTGGAAAAAAGATAATTTATTAATTTTTAATATTACTGAAAATAACAATATGAAATATATAAATAAATTGACGGATGTAATTCAAAAAGACTTATATTCTGTTCTTACACACAAAAAAATAAGTCTTCTTGAATTGGAGCTATTGAAATCTGTTTATTGTTGAAGGACTTACGGTAACGTGGTTTAGCCATTACAAGATCACTTGGTTCAGATGGTTCAGATTGACCAGCAGCATTTTGTGCAATTATACGGAATTCGTACTCTTGTCCTTCAATCAAATCTGGCACCGTTGCTTTTGTTTGGTTAGATGGTACGTGAACAGCGTTAGTCCAGTATGGACTGCCTTTTTCTTTCTTCTGTATAATATATCCAGTAATTGGTGATCCTCCATCGTTTTCTGGAGCTGGCCAATCAAGATCAACATGATCTTTATCCCAATCGACAACTCTAGGTTTACCTGGAGCATCAGGTTCATCTGCAAGCAAATTACATTAAGTATAAATAAATTGAATAATTTATTTCTTATTAGTTTGTTTCAAAGCACATACCAAATTCATTTTTAGCAATAATACTCTTTTCTGTTTCTAAAGGTTCTGATTCTCCAACACTATTCACAGCTTTTACGCGGAAGTAGTATTCTTTACGATGGACGAGTCGTGCAACTTCATGCGTTGTTACCATACTCATGCCAGCATCAGTCCAAGTGCCTCGAGAGACGTCCATTTTTTCGATAATATAATGTAATATAGGAGTACCACCATTGTCAAGTGGTTGTTGCCAGGCAAGATGACAACTATCTTTGGTAATGTTGGACACACTCAAAGGTGCTCGAGGTGGTGATGGTTTATCAATTACAGTAACGTTTGCTCCAGCACTAAACAATTACAAAAATTTTTTTAATAAATAATTTTTAAACTATTATTATTATTTTTTTTTTAATTGCAAATTATGGAATTTCATCCAACAAAGATGTGAGTCTGTCTAATAAAATAAAAATTGGATAGACCAGGTGCCCATTTATTTCAAATGCCCGAATAATGATTTATTCTTTGAGTTTATCTTATAACTAGGAAAATTATGAAAGTTAA
Organism: Eupelmus kiefferi; assembly: GCA_030522745.1. NCBI lineage: Eukaryota > Metazoa > Arthropoda > Insecta > Hymenoptera > Eupelmidae > Eupelmus > Eupelmus kiefferi. The sequence continues at coordinate 14,889 of JAPYZB010000280.1, read as the reverse complement.
CTACTTATTTGTAATTACCGATCTTCAATAGTTTATCTGATTATTTAAGTTTATATCAAACTTCTTGACTGTATCGGAAAACATACTTAAAGTTGCAATAGTATTTAAGAGAACGTCGCATTATCTGTCCTTGTCTAATTTTAGTTTTTTGAACTTGTCTTTTCAACAGGTTGGTTAATTTATTTCAATTTTGGAAAATGCTTAAACTTTTGTGGTAAAAACAGGTTTAGGTATTAAGATGTTAAAATATTGAACAATTATTTATAACAAAATGTAGCGACTATCCTGTTTTGACTTTCTATGTCCACTTAAAGCGTATTTAATGGTCTGTTAAACTAATTTGTCTTTAGAATTTCATAAACTTGTATAATATTTTTACAAAAGACCAGACTCACTTACAATATTTTTTTATTTTATGCTATACGTTCGAGCATATCTCTGATATTTTTAATTTACTTTTATATGTAATAAGAAATTTATAAAAAAAATATTGCTTCAGTTTGTAAAGTAAGATAAAAATATAAATATGGCGTAAACAATCACCTGCAGGAACCTAAATCGTTTTCAAGGGTCAATACATAACGACCACTGTCAGATCGATGGGCAAACGGAATTTCGAAAGTAGTATTGGTATGCGTAGTGAAAATTTCGTGGCGCTCATCTGATTCAACAGGTACATTATTGATAGTCCACTTGGCAACCGGTTTCGGCGAAGCTTCGATCGGTATGTCATAGCTAACCTTCTGACCAGCACGAACAACAAGGTCGTGCAGTAAATGCGGATCGAAGGACGGTTTGACTAGAAAAAGCAAATATAAAAAATTTAGTTTTGTTGAATAAATATACATTAGGAAAATAATTAATAAATTGTCTGATAAATAAATAAGTTTAATGCAACTAATTGCCTACTACTAAACTATTACTTAAAAATAAGTTGATAACAAATCTAACTATAAATTTAATTTTACTCATAATCAATAATTTTAAAAGAAACATACTAATAAAATTAAAATTCCAGTAACAGAACTGAGATTAAAATAAAAGCTGTAGAATCGTAGTGAAAATAAATAAAATTTTGAAAAGACAGTTAAGATCGGATGCTTTTGTTGCCTCGTACTGCAGGGTATAATTTAAAGACAAATCTTGAATTATAATTTTTATATATCTTCATAATTAACATTTTTATTTACAGATCTATGTCAGTCATGAATTTGATTTTAAAAGCATTACGAGGAAATAAATTTTATGCACCTTTGTAGCTGTATTCAATACTGAGATTTTCACAACTTTATTTAAAAGTATCTGAGATCAATATAAAAGTTTTGAACATATTAGAAGATCAGATTTTTTAAAATAAATATATACATTTTAAGGATTTTTGTATAAATATTAACTATAAATAATTTTCGTATAAAATTTTATCAAAAAGATTACTTCAAGCAATATGAATACTATTTATGAAAAATTCATAGAGTAATAATTGTATAATATTTGTTAAAACTATATTAAACTTTTTTAAAATTGTTTTAAAAAAAAATTAGTTACTAAAAAATTTTTTTTATATTACTTTTATTATAAAAACTGTAATACTTTTTATTAAAATATGACTTCCAAATTAAATAAAACTTAAAAATAGATTTTGATATACTTGTTATTTTAGATAGTTTAACATCTAACATTAAATTAAGAATATTTGTTAATTTAAAAAAAACATGATAATTCATTTGTTTCAAAATTAGTTAAATAATCAAATAATAAAGATCAAATCAATCTCACCATAACGTGCTTTGGCAACAATTGGAAGAGAAGCCTCCGAAGGTTCACCTGGACCAGCTTTGTTCACAGCAATTACTCGGAATTCATATTCTTCGCCTTCAGTTAAATCTGGGACTCTAGCATTAGTCTTATTACCCTCAATCTCAACTGCTTTTTCCCATTGTCCAAATTTGGGACGTTTCTCGATGATGTAGCCAGTAATTGGAGCACCTCCATCGCGTTTTGGTGGTGTCCATTCCAAATCGACACGATCTTTGTCCCAATCTGTGACTGATGGAGTTCCTGGTTTTTCTGGTTTTCCGAAGGGATCAACAGCGAAAATACTTTCAAGGCCATTAAGCGGTGCAGATTCGCCTTGCTTATTTACTGCTCTTACTCGGAAACTGTATTGATGGCCTTCTATCAAATGGTCAACATCGACGCTAGTACCGATAGATTCGCACAAAGGCACCCATCGCATACTCTCTGCGTCCATTTTTTCAACTGCATAATGAAGAATTTCGGACCCACCGTCATCTTTAGGTGGTTTCCAGGCAAGTTTGCAGCCACTTCTTGACACGTCTTTTATCTTCAGTGGTCCTTCTGGCGGAGAAGGAACATCGAGAACGACGACTCTTAATGTAGCGCTATCTTTGCCATTTGTATTGCGTGCGGTAAGTGTGTATTCTCCTGAATCGGCGCGTAAAGCTTCCAAAACGCGTACTCTTGTATTGTAATCTTCATTTACAATCTTGATGCGATCACTAGATGTGATCACATTACCTTTAAGTGACCATTCTTTCTTTGGAGGTGGTTCACCACTTACAGGAACATCGAAGTCGAAGAAGCCGCCAGCTCGAACTTTTACATCTAACATGTACTTCCTATCAATCTTTGGTGGAACTGAAAAAAAAATTTTAAATTTTTAAGTAATTCAATTAATATATATTTATTTTCTTGCTTTTTAAAATTCTATATACCCGTCAATATTGAAATTTTTATACTAGCCATTGCTCAGTAGTAGAACCATTTACTTTTTCAATTAGACTTATAAATTTTTAAGCTTTAATAAAGTTTTTTTAGTAAAAAAGAGAATCAATACAAGACTTGAACCGCGCGATCTGGCATTTAGTTAAAGAGTATTGCATTTGCATTTATCGAGCTTAAAGTATGGCAGCTCGGTTTCTTTAATGCATTAAATGTTGCCAGAAGAGGGAGCTAGTAAAATACATCAATCGAAAATGATAGGTAGCTTAAAAACAGTTAGTTGATCATTGGTCTCTTAAATCATTTATAGCGACGGAAGGTCAATAACATTGAACAAATTTGGCAATTTTACAAGTAATTTAAAAGGTTATAAAAAAATTAATTTAAATAAACGTGAATATTTAGCTCTTAATAAAAGATAAAGAGAATGTGAAAGTGTCGAGTAGACTCTGTAGAATAGTATACGAAAACCCAAAAATTATATCGTAAATATTTATTAGGCCAGTCAGAAAAAAATTTTTTCTAAATATTTAAGAAGCTGTCATCGTTCCATTTCCAGAAAGGTTTCACAGGTTTTGTTAAAAAATTTATGAACAGAATAATATCAGTATCTAAATCCGAGATTATCGACATTTTAACATAAATATTTTTTTTTAACAAAACATATACACTTTTAGTAAAACATCCTCACCTTAGTAAAAATTTTGCTCAATTGATTTAGTTAAAGATTATAATGTAAATGTTGAGTTCCTGTTTAATATTTTGCATAGATTTTTATTTCACCCTTTAACTTGGCCTTCATATACTAATATTAATACTTATCATGTTTTTATAGAAATATTTTTTTAATCATTTTATAAATTATATTCAATTTATTAATCGAAAAATTCATTTAAATTGATTTAAATTAAGAAACGGTAGCAAATTTTTATACATTCAAATTACTTTTTAATTAAAATAAAAGATTTTTTTATATTATAATTTTTATGATAAAGATATTTAAGTTTTTAATTATAATTAAAAGCGTAATAGTTTTGTAAATAAAGTAGTCATTTACATTATTAACAAACACTGATAGGAATATCAAAAACAATCTTATTAATTCTTTACTTACGATTCTTTGGACGAGCTATATGAGGCTTAGTTGCATCTGATGGTTCACCAGGTCCTGCTTTATTAACAGCAACGACACGGAATTCGTAAGGAGTTCCTTCAACAAGATCTTTAACTTTTCCTGTGGTAACATCACCTTCAACTTCCGCACATTTTTCCCATGATGGACTGTATTTATCCCGTTTTTCAATAATATATCCGGTTACTGGAGAACCTCCATCAGTAACAGGCCTAGTCCATTTAAGTTCCACAAAGTCAGAATCATAATCTTTAATTTCAGGTGTTCCAGGCTTGCCAGGTTCATCTGATTGTTAATTAAAATATTATTAAAAATTATTTTTATTAAAATAATATCGTATAATAAATTTAATAAAAAATTTATATCATATATTTTTTTACCTTATATATTTTAATTATTTATGTAATTTTTTCAATTTTTCTTTACTTACCAAATGGATTTTTGGCTTCAATGCTTTGTGATGTTGTAAGAGGTTCACCTTTTCCTTGCTTATTAACTGCTCGTACCCTAAATTTGTATTTATGATTTGGTGTTAATCCTTCCACCTTTACGTTGGTTTCAGGTCCATCAGTTTCAGCAGCTGGAACCCATCGACCAGTAGCTTCATCAAGTTTCTCAATAACATATTTTTCAATTGGGCAACCACCATCATCTTCTGGTTCTTTCCATGCCAATTTACAACTTTCAGCAGTGACATCAGATACTTTGATTGGTCCCTCAGGTGTACCAGGTTTGTCCAAAACAGTTACTTTAACGTACGCCACATCTTTGCCATTTATATTTTCAGCTATGATTTGATATTTTCCCGATTCAGCTCTTGTAGCCATACGTACACTTAAATGTGTATTGTAATCAACATCCTTTATTTTTACGCGTTCGTTAGATCGTAAATCTTTGCTATCCAAAAGCCACCTAGTTTTTGGAGCCGGTTCACCGCTAACTTTAACATCAAAACTAAAGTTCTGTCCAGCTTTGATTTTAAGATCTATTAGATTTGTCCTATCAATCTTAGGTGCTTGATTACGGGGTTTAGCATAAATTACAGGTGTCTGGTTAGATGGTTCGCTAGGTCCAGCTTTATTTACAGCACGAACACGGAATTCGTAAGGTTGTCCTTCAACCAAATCTCCAACAGTGGCTCTTACTGGCGCATCACCTGTTCCATAAGCTGGAATTTCGAGAGCTTTTTCCCATTCGCCATATTTGTCCTTCTTTTCTACTATATAGGCTGTTATAGGAGAGCCTCCATCATTTAATGGTGGCCTCCACTTAAGATCGATGTGATCTTTGTCCCAGTCTGTAGCTTCAAGATCTGTCGGTTTATCAGGTTCATCGTATGGATTCTTTGCTACTATCGTTTGCTCAGCAACGAGTGGTTCTGATTCGCCTTCTGCATTTACAGCAGACACGCGGAATTTGTATTCTTTACCAGGAGTCAATCCAGTTACATCAAAGTCTAAAAAAAATATGAATATAATCAGTTAAATTTATAAAAAGGAAACTATTATCAATAAAAAGTAGCATATTTAATAATATTTACTTGGATCTGTTGAACGACCACAAGGTACCCAGCAGCCAGTTTCAGGGTCCATTTTATCCACTTGGTAATACTCAATTGGAAGACCTCCATCATCGATAGGTCTCTTCCATTTGAGTTTGCATCCTTCTTTATGAACATCAGTAACTGCAAGTGGTCCTTCGGGAGGTGTTGGTTTATCTGTCACTGTCACTTTAACGGATGCAGTGTCCTTTCCACAGGAGTTAGTGGCTATGATGGTATAATCACCACTATCGTCTCGTTTTACTGGTCGAACTGTTAGTTTACTTGTGTAATCCGAATTATCAATATTTACAGTTCTACTTGGAGTAAGAGGCATTGAACCAAATCTCCAAGTCATTGTCGGGTGTGGTTCACCGATAACGTTGACATCGAATTTGAGTGTGGATCCAGCGGAAAGAGTAACATCACGTAGAGTACGCCTGTCAATTTTCGGAGCCACTGAAATATGAATTGTTATTAAAATAAAAGTTTGCTAAAAGAAGGTAATAACATATAAACTAAAAGAAAAAATTTAATAAAATTTTAAATATTAAATGAATTAATGAAGTTATTAAATGTATGCAATTATTTTGTGAAATAATTTTTCGTTAGATTTGCTTTAAATTATACTGAAGTTTATAAAAGCTCTAGCAAAACTCAAGATTTAAAGAAAATTTTTTTAAATTTTAGATCTGATAATTTTTAGAAATATTTTTTTGATACTTCGTGCGCAAAGCTCGATTTCGTGCACGGTCGAATAAGAAAGCGTATGCTAAATCTTGCTTTGTGCACGTCGTATCAAAAAATACGGTTCAATACTTAAGCGAGAAGGTTATCTCAACCTCGCGAGGCCTTTTTACCCTCGCTTCTGTCGGACGCACACATCCCCGCGAGGCTGTAATCATTTTCTCGCACTAGTATCGAAATGTACTAAAATAATATTGATATAGTAATTTATCAGCGTAGATATAAATAACTTACAAAATCGTGGTTTGGCAGTAAATGTTTTGCTTGAGTCGCCTGGTTCTGATTGGCCTGCTTTGTTAACTGCAATGACGCGGAATTGATACTCGTTTCCTTCAATAAGTCCGGTTATAAGAGCGGAACAAACTGGCACATCTTTTTCCAACGCTTTTTCCCACATTGTGCTGTATTTGTCTTTTTTCTCAATAATGTAGCCTGTTATAGGGGTTCCACCGTCGCTGACGGGTTCATTCCACTTTAGATCCACTTGATTAGCCGTCCAATCCACAGGTTCAGGAGCACCGGGAGGTGAAGGTACAGCTGTGAAAGAAAAATAAATAATAGTAATAAATTTTTTTTATAAAATCTATTTTATAATAATATTTGTATTTAATTATTTTTATTAATTTAATATTACCAGTTATTAAGTTTATTTTAAATAAAAAAATAATATTTTCTTTTTAAATGCAACTTACTGAATGGATCTTTCGCAATGATGGATCCAAATGTTTCAAGCGGTTCAGATTCACCCTCTTTGTTCAAAGCTTTAACTCGGAACTTATATTCGTGTCCTGGCGTCAAACCTTCTACTTTCATTTCAGGAACATTCGATCTGCCAATTGGTAACCATACACCAGTTTCCGGGTCGAATTTCTCGACAAGGTAACCTTCAATAGGTTCACCTCCATCATCCTTTGGTTTCTTCCATTTCAGTGTGCAACCATCTTTGTGAACATTGGATACTTCCAATGGACCCTCTGGTTTGTCTGGTTTAGCTGTATAACAAATGTATCAAATGTTAAATGAGCAGGGAAAATATACTAATAATGTAACATATTTCTAATAATTTGATACTTTATATTAAATTATTTGAAATTTTGTATTATATTAGAGAATAATTTATAGAAAAAAACTTACAAACAACAGTTACTTCGATTTCTGCAGTATCAGAACCATATTGATTGCTAGCACTAATTTTGTATACTCCAGTGTCTTTGCGTTCAGGTCTATCATTAAAGAATTTCGTATTATTTGGTACATTTTCAACTCGTCGGTATGTTGTTTGATGAACAATTTTTCCATTAATAGACCATGAAACATCAGGTGCAGGTTCTCCAAATACCTTAACATCAAATTTGATTGGCTCATGTTCATGCACAGTAATATCTCGTAAATTCTTTCTATCAATCTTTGGTGGCACTAAAAAATATTAAATACTCAAATTAAAAACGAGTAAGACTAACAGCGATAAATATTGATTAAAAAAATTGATACTTACGTCTTCTGCATTTGGCGGTAACAGGCTTGCTAGCATCTGAAGGTTCTCCAGGGCCAGCTTCGTTAACCGCACGAACTCTAAATTCATATTCGACACCTTCGTCCAAATTATCCACTTTGCCTTTACAGTCCGGTCCCACAGTTTCAACTGCTTTAATCCATTTTGGACTTCCTTTTTCTCGTTTTTCAATAATGTATCCTGTTACCGGAGAGCCACCGTCTTTCATAGGTGGTGTCCATTTTAAATCTACGCGGTCCTTGTCCCAGTCTGTTGCTTCTGGTCTACCAGGAGGTCCAGGCTCATCTGTAAAGAAAATTTAAGAAAAATTTTATTTATTTGTGGTAAAATAGAATAATCATATATTTTTATTAAAATAATAAAAAAAAATGAACAATAATGGGTATTTAAAGAATTTATTTAAAATTTTTAATAGAGCATTTGTTTTTTATAAATAATATGAAACTTACCAAATGGATTTTTAGCAACAATTGCTTCTTCTGTTACAAGTGGTTCGGATTCACCTTCTGCATTTACAGCGGCTACGCGGAATTTGTATTCTTGACCAGGAACTAAATTTTCGACTTCCATTTTAGGTTCTGTTGAGCGTCCTACTGGGATCCATCTACCACTTATTGTATCCATCTTTTCAACAACGTAATGATCTATTGGGACACCACCATCGTCAAGTGGTGGATTCCATTTCAAGCTGCAACCTTCTTTGTGAACATTGTCAACCTTCAATGGACCTTCAGGTTTTCCTGGTTTATCCAATACAGTCAACGAAATTGTTGCTTCATCTTTACCAGAATCATTTTCAGCTTTAAGCGTCAAAACACCGGTGTGAGCTCTTGTGGCAAAGCCAATTGAAAATTTAGTTTTGTAATCTTCTTCTTCTATAACAACACCTCCTTGATCTGATTCTTGTTTCTTTTTATTCAAATACCAAGCTTTAGTTGGAGGTGGTTCACCAGTAACTTTAATATCTAAACGTACATGATTACCAGCTTTAACTGTTACATCTCTCATGTTAGTACGATCAATCTTAGGTGCAGCATGTCGATCCTTAGCTAACAAAGTATCTGTAGGTTCACTTGGTTTACTTTGACCTCCTTTATTAACAGCTTTGACACGGAATTGGTATTTTTGTCCTTCAACAAGATCACCGATTCTCGCGTCAGTTCTAAGTCCTGGTACTTCTGCAGCTTTTTGCCATTTGCCATATTGATCTTTCTTTTCAATAATGTATTTTTCAATCGGTGCACCACCATCATTCTTAGGTGGAGTCCACTTAATGTGTGCATGGTTTTTATCCCAGTCTTTGAATTCAGGTTTACCGGGTGCATCTGGTTCACTGTAGGGATTTTTGGCTGTTGTTGGCATAGTTGTCTCTAAAGGCTCGGATTCACCCTCGCTATTCACTGCCTTAACTCGGAATTGATAATCTTTTCCTTCATTTAATCCAGTAACTTCAGCTTCTGGTGTTTTACTAGTTCCACAAGGAACCCATCTACCCATATCAACATCCATACGCTCTATTACGTAGTGTTCAACTGGAGCGCCACCATCATCTTCAGGCTTTTCCCATTTCAATTTACAACCCTCTGCTGTAACGTCAGATACTTTAAGAGGTCCTTTAGGCTTACTTGGCTTTCCTAGTACTAAAACTTCGATTTCTACTTCATCTGTACCGCTATCATTTTTGGCAATCACTGTATAGTTTCCAGCATCGGAACGTTCTAATTTATTTAGGATGAAACTTGTATGGTAATCCTCGTTTTCAATTTTCAAACGATCTTGCGTCTTTAGAACGGCGTTCTTTAACTTCCAGGTAACAGTTGGAGCAGGTTCACCAGTAATCTTAGCTTCCATCCGCAACATTTGTCCAACGCGCATAACTTTTTTCTGCAAATTCGTGCGGTCAATGCGAGGAGCAACTGTAAAATAAAAATATCCAACATAATATTTCATTTTCTTCTTATTATAGTATTTGTTAACATAGTTAAATGTGTACTTACGGAAACGTGGTTTTGCTATAACACTCTTTGATGTATCACTAGGTTCACCCGGACCAGCTTTGTTGACGGCAACAATTCTAAATTCATATTCATGGCCCTCTTCTATACCATTAGTAACCTTTGCATTCGTAACATTTCCTGATACTTTTGCAGCATCGACCCACTGTCTACCTTCTTTATCACGCATTTGAACAATGTACTTCTCAATTGGTGCACCACCGTCATCTGTAGGCGGAGTCCATTCTAAATCTACAAAGTCCTTATCCCAGTTTGTAGGAGTTGGTCTTCCTGGCTTGCCAGGTTCGTCTACAATATTATACAAAAAATTAGAAGTGATTTTGATATTTAAAACTTTAATATAAAATGTAATTTAAAAATATTTACCAAATGGATTTTTGGCAATGATCGATTTATCAGTTTCTAATTCTTCGGATTCACCCTCTTTATTAACAGCTTTCACCCTGAATTTGTATGGTTTGCCTTCAAGTAAACCAGTTATATTTGCTTCCGGCTCTGTTGATCTACCACATGGTACCCATTGGCCTGAAAGTGGATCTAATTTTTCAATTTCATAATATTCAACAGGAGCACCACCATCGTCTTCTGGTTTCTTCCATTTAAGTTTGCAACCGTGTTTAGTTACATCCGAAACTTCTAATGGACCCTATAATTATCAAGAAATATGTTTATTACTTTTAAGTACGTTTATATAATTTTTTATCCGTAAGTCCAAAAGACATTATAAACTTAGTTATACATCGGAAAAAATGACGTTTATACATTTTTTCAAATATTGCTCGATAGATTTCGCTAAGATTTTTCGTCTTGACAAGAGAAGAAAGTCTTATATTTACCAGGAGAGATTTTTAGATCCGGTTCACAGATCTTAATAAAATTTTGCAATATGTTTTTGAATATATAAATATGAACAAAGCCGCAGTTGTACAGTTCAACACTTTAGAATATTCGAATTATGAGCTGCTGAACTCTTATTTCGAAGAAAATATAAAAAATGAACTTCTAATTGAAGCGTGTATTATTTAATCTGAACAAATCTTTAATAAACATTTAATAAAGAACATAAAAGTTGAAAAACAAGCTTCAATATGCCGTTTTCAGAATAATGAAATAACAATTAGAACCAAAGTTATGCTTATTTAAAGTTAAGCAACCAAATACATCACAAGCCAACTAAATTCCGACCTATGGAATTTTCTATATAATTATTCAGTGTATTTTAGCGGCTTCAATTTAAAGGAGCATAACTTTGGTCTTAATTATTATTTCTTTATTCTGAAAACAGCAAATTGAAGCTTATGTCCTCTAGTTTTATGTTATTTACTAAATGTTTATTAAGGATTTGTTTAAACTAAATAATTCACGCTTCAAATAGAACATTTTTTATATTTTCTTTAAAATAAGACTAAAAGTACTCATAACTCAATTATTCCAAAGCGTTAAAAAAATGTGGTAAAATTTTATTAAAATCTGTGACCCGGATCTAAAAGTCTCTCCTGGTGAGTAAAAATCTCGTTGCTTTTTGTTATTATTTTCTACATTTATTTTATCAATAGTATTTTAAAAATTTGATAAAAATTTTTTTCCTTATTAATTATACTTTTTTTTAACTTATGTATTAGTATTTGTTTATAAATTTTGTAAGTTTTCAATTAATATTCTAAATAAATTTTTTAATGATTTTATCTAGGTAAAATTATTTGCTACGTGTATTTCGTATGGAAAAATTATAACAGTAATAAACAAAGAACTCTATGAGGTAGGAATGACTTATAAATTAAATTCGAAATTGTAAATAAAAACACTAGTATCTTCTTAGATACTAAAATTTTTAAGGACTTTTTTACTAAAGCTTTATGCCGACCCATGTCTGCTTAAGATCAAGTCGTCACTCCTAACAAAGATTTCAAAAACACATTTCAAAAACTATCAGTTTTTATTTCTTTATTTAGAATTCTTTGGTAAATTAAATTTGTTATGAATTTAATATACTAAAAGTATAAAAGTTATAAAAAGTCTAAAAATATGCAGTGATACGTACCGTAGGTTTAGTTGGCTTTCCTAAAACTAACAAATCAAATTCTGCAATATCTTCACCAACTTCGTTTTTAGCTTTAATTGTATATCTTCCAGTGTGACTTCGTTTGCATTTTAATATCAAGAATTTTGTGTTGTAGTCAACGTTATCAATACGAAGTTGATCATCTGTTGCAAGTTCTTTTCCTTTGTAAGACCAGGTTACAGTTGGAGGTGGTTCACCAATAATATTAACATCCAATGATAAAGTGAGGCCAACTTTGATTGTAGTTTGCTGCAGATTTGTTCTATCAATGTACGGCTTGACTGTGTTGATAAAAAAAATAAAGTTTAAAATCTTGTGAATATATTAGAATACCTAAATAAATAGTTCACTTACGCCAACGAGCTTTAGCAGTATGTGGATTCGTTGCTTCGCTGGGTTCTCCTGGTCCAGCCTTATTAACAGCTCGGACTCTAAACTGATATTGATTGCCCTCTTCTAATTTGGGTACAGTTCCTGTACAGATAGGACCATCCACTTCGGCAGCTTTAACAAAACTGGTGCCAAATTTATCTTTCATTTCTATAATATATCCAGTGATAGGAGAGCCACCATCTCTGATCGGTGGTTCCCACTTTAATTTCACCATATTTTCAGACCAGTCAACAATTTCTGGTAAGCCAGGTGCAGCAGGGGTATCTATATTTAAAGAATAAAATGTACAAGTTTGTTTTGTTAGTTATATAAGTTCATTTTAGAAATTAATTTTATAATATTACAATAAAATATTAGATAGCATACCGTAAGGATTTTTGGCAATGATTGATGCATCGGTCTGAAGTGGCTCTGATTCTCCTTCTTCATTTACAGCTTTCACTCTAAATTCGTATTTTCTACCAGGTTCAAGTCCAGTAATTGTATGATCAGTTTTCTCAGGATCAACAATACCTGCAGGAACCCAACGTCCAGTCGTAACATCCATTTTTTCTATAACGTAGCTTGTTAATGGAAGACCACCATCATCTTTCGGTTTCTTCCAGTGAAGCTTGCAGCCTTCTTTATGTACATCCGTTACTTCGAGAGGACCTTCAGGTTTACTTGGCTTATCTGCAGAAAATTAAGTAATAATTAAATTAATATCTACATTGTTAATTATTTGTTTCTACTAATTGCTAACAATGTAGCACTTACCAAGTATTATTATTTCTACTTCTGCTTCATCTGAGCCAGAATCGTTTACAGCTTTAATTGTATATTTTCCTGTGTCTGCTCGTGTAGTATTGGATAGCTGCAGCTTAGTATTGTAATCTACATTATCAATCTTGACGTTTGGACTGTTCGATAATGGCTTAATACCCCTACTCCATGTAATAGTTGGAGGTGGTTCACCTTCTACATCTACATCGAGCTTCACGAGTTGACCTGCTCTTACTTTCACCAGTTGTAATTTATCCCGATTAATATGTGGTTTAACTATATCAAAAAAATAATATTTTAATCAACTTATTTAAGACTTTCATCATAAGCATATTAAACATGTACTTACGGAACCGCGCTTTCATTACGTGTAGTTTACTTGGCTCACCAGGTTCACCTGGACCAGCTTTATTAACAGCTCGTATTCTAAACTGATATGTAGCACCCTTTTTAAGTCCAGTGACACGACCTCTTGGTTGAGGTGACGTCGTAGTTTCTGCTTCTTCCCAATGACTGGTTAATTTTTCTTTCTTTTCAATAATATATCCAGTAATAGGAGCTCCGCCATCATCCTTTGGTGCTTCCCATTTAAGATCAACACGATCCACATCCCAATCTTCAAATTCAGGTACTCCAGGTTTACCAGGAATATCTGGGAATCAAATGATTTAAAATTATTAATAATATAAATACTAATTGAATAAAGAATAATTGCACTATAACGAACCAAATGGATTCTTGGCAGTAATAGATCTTTCAGTAGTAAGAGGTTCAGATTCTCCTTCTTCATTGATGGCCTTTACTCTAAATTCATAATCATGACCCTCCTGTAATCCCTTAACGTCCATCTCAGTATCATTGGTACGTCCAACCGGCACCCAACGTCCAGTTGCTTTATCCAATTTTTCAACTTGATATCCCGTGATTGGTTTCCCGCCATCGTCTTCTGGTTTCTCCCATTTTAATTTACAACCACTCTTCGTAACATCGGAAACTTTAAGAGGTCCTACTGGTTTTGAAGGTGCCGCTGAAATATAAATTTTTTAAATATTTTTAAGATTTGTTTTTAATTTTATTTTTACTTTTTGTGCGATATTTTTATATTAAAGCCTTACACAGAACTGTAACTTCTACTTCTGCTTCGTCTTCTCCATGCGCATTTACAGCTTTAATTTTCCATACACCAGTATTTGCTCTTACGCTGTCTGAAATACTGATTTTAGTATTGTAGTCTACATTGACAATTTCAATATTTCCTGCTGATTTCACCAAGTTATTTTTGTGATACCACGTAGTTTCTGGAGGTGGCTCACCGCGAACATCAACATCGTATTTAATTGGTTTACCAGCTCTAACCACAATAGGTTTAAGATTGGTTCTATCAATTCTAGGCTTAACTATATAAAACAAAAGTTGTTTAATTAATTATAATTGACTTCGAATGTTATTTTAGTATAATATGATATATAAATACACTCACGAGATTTGTGTTTACAGATTTGCATCTTTGATGCATCTGAAGGAGGCGAAAGTCCAGCCTTATTAACCGCTATTACTCTAAACTGGTACTCTCCCTTTTCTTTCAAACCAGGCACTTTAGCATCCAAAGTATTTCCGGGTACTTCAATGGCTTTTTCCCATTCTGGCTTGTACCGATCTTTCTTTTCAATAATGTATTTTTCAATAGGTGCACCACCGTCAAATTCTGGAGGAGTCCATTTTATGCTTACAGATTCATTATCATAATCAGTAATTTCTGGAGTTCCAGGCTTAAGAGGCTCATCTAAATATATCAAAAAATTAATCAGAAAAATTAGACTTTTTAAGAATTAATTTAAATATCATACTGAATCCATTTAAATTTAACAGTATTTTTTTAGACGTAATAATTTTTATGTAACACAGGCACGATTTTCGCGTTTTATTGACCCCAAAAGCGGGCCTTAAGTGACCATTTTCAGACCGGCGGGCAATAAAAATTCT